>JABMIG010000273.1:0-51834 GCA_013187285.1 Cyclotella cryptica
GCGACCTCAATTTGCTCAAGTATGAGCAATAGATGCTTAACCCGTTCAGGGTAGCACTTTTCAAGCAAGTGGTACTGGTCCTGCCACTTCACCGGGCACATGCGAAAGATATCGCATGCAAGCTCCGCGTCAGTGAAGGAGTAGACCTGTTGGGTCATCGTACTTGCGCTCGGGCTGTAATGCAAGCATGGGAGGTCTTCCACATAGTTGTTCAGCTGCATCATGCGCTGCACAAACTGACGTACCCAAACCTTGTTGGGCTTCTTCAGGCCTGCTGTTGTACCATAGCTTCAGGAGAGTGCAATGATGACTTAAGTGTAAAGGTGGGCTATATAATGTTTAAGCTGTATTTTGTTTTGTTGTGTCAAATGTGTGCCATATGTGTAAGGGTAGTTTACTGGGGGCGTTTTGCATTGCGAAGGTGACGGCATGTTGGTTGTAATTGTAATGGAGTTGTAAGTGTTGCTAAATTACATGCTACGTACTACGTGCTTGTGCTACGTTGAAGTTGCAATGCCCGAAACTGCAATGCAGCTTGGGCATAATTGCCCATACTTCAATTTTAAAAACATTTTAGTTTAAATCGAGAAAAAGCTTAACTATTATGTTAGACAAAAGAAAACCTGATGCAGTGTCATTGTCAAAAAATAAAACACCAGAACACACACATAGTGCACCCACACACACTGTAAAGAGCCTGCATCCATCCACTTTTTTGTTTTACAATTATTTGGCCATCTCTGCACACAGTCCAAATGAGAAGACAATGCCATGAATGCCTTGCCACCAAAAATAGAAAAAAACATGAATCAAAGGGGCAGAGTCAGAAAAGTCATTTGCAATTTTTACAACTATTCTCTGGGTGCTACTTCTTATTTTATTAGGGTGTCACAGGGCAGTCCATGTTACTGTTGTTATCTTTGTTCTCTGTAGCATGAATTTAAAGATGCCATCATGAATACCCTTGCACCAGTATCCGGAATGAGCATGTATCAAAAGCACAGGGCTAGAACAAAATCATTTACCATTTTTTACAACCATTCTCTGGCTGCCATTTTTTAATGCTTTGATTACATTGTGACGGAGTGTCCACAGAACTGTTAATATCTCTGCAAACACAATGAATTAAAAGATTCCATCATAAATACCCTTTCACCAGTAACAGGAGTGAGCAGGTGTCACAAGCATAGGATGAGAGTAAAATCCATTACCATTTGTTCAAGCATTCCTGGGTGGCTATTATTTACTTTTCGATTACGCTGTCACAAAGGTTATCCACACAAACTTTGGATATCTCTGTAAACACCATATATTTTAAGACACCACCTGAATGCCCTTTCACTACTAACAGGAATGCACAGGTTTCAAAAGCACAAGAGGGGGCGAAATTCCCTCCGTTTTTACAAGTATTCCCTGATTGCTACTTTTTACTTTTTCAATTGTACTGTCACAATGTGGTCCATGGAACTATGTATATAATATCCCCAAGCATGAATTGAAAGATGCCATCATGAATGCCCTGTGATGAACAACAGGGACGTACAGACATTGAGTAAAGCACTAGGTGAGAACAAAATCCTTCGCCATTTTTAGAAGATCTTTTGTTTTGATTGATCCTTTGCTCAATTTCATTGTCAAAAGGTGGTCCACCCAACTTTCGACAACTTCCCTTCAAGCAGAAAACTTCAAAACAAATTGCACCACTTATGGTATAGAGTGCAAGCAATGAACCATATGCTTGATGCAATATTTTCATGAATGATACCTAGAATTACAAGTGGACCAATTTTGCATTTTGCAGGTAGTGCATACGAATTCTTCTCTTTTGTAAGAGTATTTTTTTCAATTTTCTTGAGATGACAGTGTTTCATGAAGCGTAGTTCCCAATGCAATGTACCATACATATTGTCATCTGCAAGAAATTGAATCATTTTGCCATGGGGTTTTTGCACGTTATCAAACTGGGATGCCATGGCACCCTAAGTCTTGTAATGAAAACCAAGTATTTTGCTGCATATCAGACAACATGCTCCTTCTGTTGATTGAGGAAACTTCACCAGACCAATCAAAGGTGGAATGACACCTAGAAACCGACATAGGCTAATTATCTTCTCTACAGTATTATGCTAAGGTAACGTTTAAGATACCTTTAATTTATCAGGAGATGCTGGACATCCCTCAAAGATCCAAGTCTTGCTAATAAAGCAAGAATTGATTCATTACCCAAAAATACCACGTGGGACAAAATGCTCTATGTCATTTACCAATGACATTGGAGCCGTACCAGATGTGTGTAGAACCTACACAACATCTCATTGAGCCATTAGCACAAAACATACCAAATCTGTGTTCAAGTCCTGTTTCGCCAAAATGAAGCATGTTTGCTTCATCATGGTGTTTTGATACTTCACAATTGTAACTAAATTAACTCACAAAAATAAAGCCTGAAAAGTATTCTACAAGACTTTTTTTAATACTTTTTGACTTAGGTCAGAGACAACTGACCCTGGCATCCACAATCAATGTTATCATCTGTGAAACAGTGGAAAATGAATACCATATAATATGAAAAATCGAATATTGCACTAAAATCAATTGCTGAGCCAGGCCCTGCATGTTGAAACAAATGAGGCTTGATTATTTCATTCATGTGTGCTTGTCTGCTTCTCTTGACTTAACTTTAATGCTTCTTGAGTGGTTTCTTTTCATACATATTTGAAATATGTCTTTGTTATAACACTTTCCTGCATTACTATTTCCATTGATGGAATGCCCTTCATCACTGCTTTCATTCTAACTAGTGACTCAATTTCATTGTATAACTAGTGATTCTGTGTTGGTTTGATATGATTATCGTCAATATGGTCACTGAAATGCATGCAGTGTTAAGAAACTTGTAGGTATGCTAGTTTTATGTGCTCATATTCAAAGAAATTCAGCATAACTTGGCTAGGCAAACGGTCCCATATCATATGAGTTACAACCCCTTGCTGTATTTTCTTCACAAAATATTTCTGATTCTTCTTGCCAGTAGTACAATGGATAACCTTGGTACAATAAAATTTAAAGCTGTCAATATCATAATTGGCATCATATGAAACTGCACTGCGTGTCATCCGTGACTTCGTTTCTCCCCTTTTGTCTTTCAAGAAAAAGAAAACAATGTTGCTTCTGTGTGGAATGAACAAGCCCCACAAGAGAAAGCATCACAGTCTCATTTTTCATCGACACAGCAATCTATTAGACCTTAGGGGCCAACATGAAGTAATTTACAACCCAGTAACTCTTCAATGTAAGTTTGACAATGAATATGTTGCTTTGTTCAACAATTCACCACTTTGTTATTCACAGTCATCTCCACTTGCTCCTTGAATGCTGCTCTGAACATGACATAAGAACGATAGTATTCATTTTTAGGATCAGTAGAAAACAAACAAATTTCAATTGAGAAACAAAACAGCAACATGACAAATATCATCCGAGGAAACAGGTGCCAGCTACGTTCTGGGTACAATGTTGAACTATTCAACATAACAAAAACAAACATCATGTAAAACCTTACTTGAATGAATTTAAACAGCCCAAAACTAGCATAGCAAGCAAACAGTGTTTTGGATTTAGTCGAACATATCATAATGGGTAGTGATGTTGGCACCTTGAGGAGCCTGGTAACCCATGGAGCACGTAACAAAACAGGTGGCATGCATGTATCCTTCTTTAGAGTCCACCAGACTCGAAGACTGAGTGTTCTACAAGTATTGTGCACCCCACCCCATTTACGTTTTCACCGAGTAAAAGATGTGCTGCACCAGGCAACGCTGTTACAAATCGTGACAACAGTCAAGAGATCCTACATACTTTTTAAACTTTGATATTGTGTGGGCTATTCATACTCCAATCATAAATGGTAAAACCATGCGACCTGATTGGTCCTCATGAAAAACGGACCCTTTGCTGTGCGTACTTACATGAAAAATATTAGAAATTAACGATCCCAATCTCTCTTATAAAACGACCCCTCGCGTGCTTCAATCTTGACAGTGGACAACATGTGTATCCTCTTAACCTGTTGCCTTCTTTTCGGTTCCAATCAATGGTGCTCCATTCCACTTTTTCAGCACTACTCCTTCTTGCAATTGTTTCCTGCTCCGACTACTATTCACCATAGTTTGGGAGTGTGATTTCGGAAGTCCATTCTTCTTGTCCCACTTTTGCAATTGTTTTTGTGAATGTTGTGTCCTTTCCATAAGATGTTTGAGCCGCTCCATGATGACTACTGGATTAGTACTGTCTTGAGGCGGAAGTTCTTTCTCTAACTTTTCCTTCATGCTTGAGCGTCTTGACCTACTTGACCGAGCTGATCTCGTAGACTTGTTAGATGCGACACTCTGGCAGTCGAAGAGTGTTTCAGGTCGAACATTGGCTGGCGAAACAGATCTTGAACGGTTGCTAAAGCCGGTTACACTGGAGCACACACTATCATTGCTTGAGTCTCGTGGTTTTTCATTGAAGTTCACCAATTGGACCCCATCAGTAGAAACAACAGAATGAGTTTGAACAACACCAGTATGATTGCCCCCCGACTTCTTATCTTTGGTGCCTAGTGAAATTTTGCCTGAAAGCCGGTTCCACAGTACTTCGATCGTTGACTGTGCTTTACTCAGAACTGCAACAGCATTCGGTAAATCTGAAGATAACACATACTGCGAAGCCGACGCAGTAATTTTGAACGCGTGCGCGATTTCTTCCATTGCTGTTGTATCTCCCGATTTCATAACAAGGGGGTGAAGTGTTTGAAGTTGGTTCTGTGTTGCTTTTACAGCATTTAAAACAAAAACAGTCGCATCATCGTTGGTGCTTGGAAGAGTTTGATTTGAGTTCGTGTTGAAACTGGCACCTTGATTGCACATTGCCTGTGGATCGCTTCCGGAGGTAAAAGAGTTCTGAGCGGAGTTTTGAAGTGGCACAATATTTTCTCCACTGAACAGCATGTTATACAAAGCCAAGCTCTCGTCCGGCGTAGGTGCAGTATCGGTTGGCGGCAGGAGAGCAAATTGAGAATTTACTCTCATGTCGTTCGGGAAAACATTTCCCACAGTTGGAACACTCGATACGGCATCAAGAGATTTGCTTCTTTGAAGAGCCCACGTCCCATTGGATTTTTGTGAAGTGTCTTCGTGCCTAATTCCTTTTTCTCTAGTGAACATTTTTTGAACAAAAAGGTCAAGTTCATCCTGGTCGACGTCCTCTTGTTTCTTGCCCTTCTGTGTCGTATCTGCTCTTTCATCGAACACGGAATCAAAGAAATCCGCGGAGAGTAAAGGCGCAGAATTATTTCGCTTGAAGTTTGAAGCTTCGCGAGAACTCTCCTTAGAACTAGGCTTCTGCTCTTCGTCGCTGTCAAAAGAGTGACTGTCCTCCATCCCCAGCACGTCGTGAATGCTGTCAAAAAGATTGGGGTTTTTCCCTTCAGTGTCTGCGCAAAAGGAGTTCGCAAATTCTTCGAAAAACATGGGCGCGGAGTGTGTTCTTTGTCTCGACGACTTCTTGTTGTCTATCATACTGCTTCTCTTGTACTCATTTGCATACTTCATGGAAAAAGCAGCCGCTTCCTGAGCCTTTGCGCTGAACGCTTGGAAGTCAATGTGATGCTCATTGAAGAATTCGGCATTGATTAAAGGCTCAGAATTCCTCCTCTTTTGCTTGTTGGTGAAAGACAGTTCGATCGGCTCGATCCCATGCTCGTCGTCAAAGGCGCCGGCGCTGGTGTCGCTATTATTATCACTGCGACTTGAGAAATCTAACTTGAATTCGTTGTCGCACAAGTTGACCATTTGTTTGACGGCGTCGACAGATTGGCTCCGCTGGAAGGTGAGGTCCAAATTTTCTTCCACCCCCTGGTGACGCGTGCGCTTCGTGTTGATGTCGTCCACCTCGCCGCAATACATGGCATCAAAGAACGATTCGCATACCATGGGGTCTGAGTTGGATCGTTTCTTCCTCCCCTCGCTGGATGGCTTGAAGTAAGGATCCTGCGAATTATTCCCGCCTCCCCCGCCATACGACGACCCGCTCCAGACATCCCTGAGCTGCTTGAGAGTCCCGTTCTCGATTCTCGTCTTGAAGGCTTCGAAGTCGAACTCGTTCTGCCGCACTGCCGACATGAACCGCTCGTCCATGGACTGCATCATGGGGGCCGAATTCGGACGCGCAATCTCCGGGCCAATGGAGGCGAAGTTCTGCTGACCTTGAAACGTCGGCTGGCCGGTCTTCACTTGGAATACTGCGAAGTCGACAGCATCGTTGTTATTAGGCCCATGAGAGGAGCCGCTGCCGCTGCCGTTGCTGAATAAACTCCGGTGATCTGAATTCGAATCGTCGTTGCCCCGGAATGTGGGGGTCACGAACGTGTTGACGTTGGTCCCGCCAGTGTTGTAGGCGCCTCCGCCTCCGCCTCTTCCCCCGGCATACATGTTGTTATTCATCTTCGCGGGCTATCAGTTATCGGCAAGGGTGGGGGGGGCGCTGGATTTTCAACAATCCAACTCGGAAGCGTTGTGTCTTATTTTATTTTTATTTGATCGTAATAGGCCAAGGGATGATGGCGGGATAGCAGTACGACCAATTTGATGTCACACTAAAATCTCGGTAAAATCAACCAATTTCTCATGTTTTGTGGACATACTGTATGTATATATTGCTTACGGCGAAGATACGTGATAAGCTCAACATACGCAAGATACCTACCTATTTCTTTGGAAAAAAACAGAGCCGAGAAGCAGTACGAAGAGGTGAATTTTCCCTCTCATTTCTATCGATTTATTTTTTCGACATCTAGATGTCAACGATAGCCGTACCCAACGCTCTCTCTAGGTATTCTATGCGATACCTAGTTTTCTCTCTCTCTAGAGAGGTAGTTCTCTTTCTACAATCACGGTACGATTTTTGACCGATGGTTTTGTATGTAGTTCTAATGATGCATGCAATGAGAACAGTGAGTAATGGGTGCAGTAATGAAGTGAAAGTTCTCGTAGTCTTACGCAAAGACGTAATGCTGCGTCTACGATCAATCAGGCAAAAATAAATAATAGACTACACCCTACACCTAAAATAATGGTCAAGCGATGTTTATGATAATCCGTAAAGACGTTGACATGCGCTTGGAATAAAGGCCTTCAAGTTATCACTAAAAATGGCGCTGAAATTATATCTCCGCATCTCTATATTAATGACGCAATTATATTGTACGATCGGAAAAATTATGCCGGGATGGATTGTCCGCATCCAAAATTCTGAAGTGTCTCTGCAGAAACTACTGGTGCTTCCGCGCCCTGCTTCCACCCCCAGCCCCCTCCAGCCTTCCCCTGTACAAAAACTTCGCGAAGTCTAGCGAGAAAAAGCAAAAGCCTCCTTCTCGAAGAAGAAAGGTCACAATAATTTTCAAAACGTACCGTAGAATTCTCTTCGATTCCAGAAGTTGACCAGGTGAGAGGACACCCTGTTCGGTTAAGGCACGTGTTTCGACTATTGTTGTGAGGTTAACCCTATTTCGCTTAAGTTGTCGTTTTCTTCTCCACAGATGGATAACACCAGGATAACACCCGTCACGAGCCTGAGCAAAGGTGGTAGCAAACAGCGAGACAGAGAAGGGAAGACAGAAAGTCGGAGTGTCCACGAACTCGCCTCCGTACGATCACGAGACTGCAAGATTCGCACACCACCAGATGTGCACATCACATGCACTCGTTGACGAAGCAAGATCAGGGAGGATAACACGCAGTGTGAGGGTAAGTGATACACATTGTGAAATACTCACAACGTGATTATCTCCCGCAGTGGAACAGCTCGGGACGAGCTTCTTAGAGGAAACCATTGGTGCACAGGGGCCTGATCCGCCGCTGCAGCAATTGGAAGACCAGGAAATTTTTTGTCCCCTCCCGCCGTGTGTTAACCTCCTCGCCATGTCGTCTTCCCCTCCCTCATCGGGCTTAGACGCCTTGATGGCTCGCATCCGTGCGTCCGTCTATCCGCCAGCTCCTTCGTCTCCTTCTGTGTCGACGATGGACGAAGCACACGACGGTGAGTCCACGCATTCCACCGTGTTTGATAATCCGCTTTTGTTGTCTGCCGGGGTTTTTCGAGGTATCGCTTCAAGATTCACCGGGCTTAGGGCATCGCGAAAGACGCCTCCAGAGCCGTATTCGTTACCCATGGCCAGAACTCCAGTACGCGGAAATTTGGAGCCACAGTCGTCTCCAGAGTCGTTTTCGTTACTGTCGAACCTCACGGACTTGTCCGGACCATCGACCTTCACAAGAGGGGTCAAAATTCTTGCTAAGAACTTCGGAACCGCGATGCAGGTGGGAGAATATCCGGGAAGTGGCCATGGAACAAACGAGGAGGGTCTGAGCACCCCACAGGAAGATTTCTATTCTCCAGTCGGTGTCGTTCGTAAACCCGGGTTAGGTCACCGAAATTGGAGATGAAACCCACGGAATTGGGGCTCAGATCTGCCAGGCCGGGGGAGGGAGTGTACAGATTGATTCTCTACCAGAATGAGGAGGAAACGCCGATGTGCCGGGCTTCAGAGGCACGAAGAAGGAAAAGTTCTGCACGCCCCTCCAGATGCATGCGCAGTGGCAAGCCACTCACTCAAGGGTCCAGTGCAGGCCGGATCGATATACGTGGCCAAATCAGATACAACTGCCATGTTGGCCCCAAGTTTGGACGCTTGGACTGCTGAGAAGAGCGCAGTGTTCAAACTGCACGGGGGAAACGCCCATCCTATGGTGACGTGGAAAGCTTTGTTCGACTGCATAGAAGCTAATTCGAAGGTCGAATCAAGTGAGTCACCATTCGTCACAGAAGACGACTCGAAGAACCTTATCGAGGAGTCCATCAGGCTCTCCAACCCCACGCCCAAACGTGTGAGGCTGACTCGGGACAAGGATTGGATGGACCACGAGGAAGTTGACCTCGCCACTTGTGTTAAATCGTCGAAGGAGGCTTTCGCAAAGGCCGAAATTGAGCTGTCCAAGCTGCACACTTCACTCACATTGGTAGCTTCTTTAACAGGACGGCCCAAGCGAGATGTCAATGATGGCTCGGCGTGGGCGGCCATTGAGAGGATGGATGACCGCCTAGACTCGCTCGATTCGAATTTCGAGACCACCAGGAATACGGTGGGTTTCCAACAAGCAGCCTTGCAAAGGTGCGAGTCATCTACCGCAGAGTCTGGTAGAAAGGCCGACACGGTCCTCCAGTATGTTCGTGCCCTCGATCACAGCAGCAAAGAGAATAGAGTCAAGGAGTTAGAAGATAAAATGTTCGCCTTAACCTCCCAGAATGATAGATTACAAAGGGACATGCATCGATTAGTCGGAGCTGTAGGGCAGCTATTGGACAAAGGCCTTCCGGGTAGCGCCCCGAGCCAGGGAGACTTAGTCCCAAATGCACGAATGGAAGCTCTGGAACGCTCCATGGCCCTCCAATTTACCGAGATGAAGGCCTTGGTCTCAGGGTCAGGAATTCTACGGTTCGGGAAGTGGAATCTCGACGGAGTGGCTAGCTGCAGGGCCATCCTTACCAAGAGTGGTTTAACGCGTGAGAGCTATGAATACGTTATCGACTTGCCTCACCTTCTGGCTATGGTCCAACCCCCTACGCGGTCACATACGGAGATCCACGATGAGACCGTTCTGGAAGCGAAATCTCGCCTCAACATAGAGAAGATGTTAGCCATCGCGTCAACGGAGACGCTGATACCCGAGATTTTGGCCGGTTCCAGTAGCACGCGACTGGATGTGCTGCACGATTTTGGTGCCATGAAGACTTCCCTCATGTGGGATGCTCAAGATGGGGTACACGGGACGAAGAATTACATCATGCGCCGATTGAACACCTGCGCGACGGATTCGGGCAGCGGTTGAGAAGTGAGTTTGAATGGGATCACCCGGACTTCTACCAGTTCTGCGAACTGGCGTTCTCGAAGGCGTTGGTAGCATTCGAAGAGTTTGGAGCAGAAGTCTCTGACTTTAATCGAACATTGTTGTCACGAGCACATGGGGATCCCCCGCACTCCAGGGATCAGGAGAAGGAAGTCTGGCCGCTTGTCCTTATTTTTCCTCAAGTGTACTGGGAGGAAGTGTCGAAAGTTCGGTCCTGTGCGAAACGGTTGAAAACTATGGACCCCATGACTGCTACAGCCTCCATGATGTGGGCCGTGGTCCAAGCGCATGCCAAGCATAGCGAATTCAAGGCTGCGCGATTTCGCGAGCATCCGCGAATTAATCCCAAAGTTTTGAGTTATCTTTTCGAGAGGTGCGTCAACAAGAGGGATTTCCTGCTTGTGAAATCTGCCCAGACAGGTGTTGGGTCCACAGTGAACTCTGTGAAGACGTCGGTGGAGCAATTACAGCGTTCAGGTAGACAGGTTGGCTACAAAGGTGGCGGGTGGAAATGGGGGTAAGCAGGATGGAGAGGGAGGAGGTGGTGGAGGAGGGGCGGGAAACTACCGGAATAGGCGAGGAAACCTTCCCAGGGAGCGAGCGCATCCGGCGGCGGCTGGTGCGGCGGCTCCCCCACCTGAGTGACAGGGAGGCCGAGTCGAGGAGTTGGTAGCGTATCATAATAATAAGGAGTCGCTTTCCTCCAAAAAAATGCATACCAGTTTCTCTTCTCACAGGCCCTCGGTGTTCTAACACGGCTCCTCCACCTAACCCCTCAGTATTCCCTCGAAAACACGCAGCCACAGGTGTACTCGCAGGTATATTGGCTTTGGGTGCAAAGTCACGGGGGCGGTGTGACGTGTGGGGCTCTATCCCACACCTGTGGATACCGGTGGTGGCTGCATTAGGTTTTGGAATTAATCGAGTATGGTTCAAGGAAACCGTGGCACGGAGTGTGGTCCGGGGTCTTTTATTCCCACACCCTGCAGCTTTATGTTGCCAATGTGGCTCGCGTCGACCCCCTCCGCCAGGGGCTGGGGTCCCGGTGTTTATGGATTGGGAATCTCTACCACCCGTTGACTCAAGGTTTTGGACAGAAGGGGACTCGGTATTTGTCGTGTTCAGCAGGGATCAGACACCATGTCCCGCAGGGTGGATCCTAAAGGGTCTCCAACTATCCCATCAGCAAGTGGGTGGAGCCACTGACGGCAGTTGGCACATTTCAATCTTGGGTAGGGCCCGCCACCTTCGGAACACAGAAGTGAAGGCCTCTACTCCGCCTTTGTAGACCCTGGTCTGTTATCTCACATTCCTTGGATTACAGGACCCAGGGCACTCCTTGTGCTACGCCAGTGGTAGACACCAGTCCAGTCCCCAAGGTCGTTCAGTGTGGACGTCGGCGTGCTGGGGCTTGGGGGCTTCTCCCGAATCAAAGCCCACACGTTCACTTAATAGTGCCTCCGTCTCTGTTCTCCCACGGTTGGTCATGCCGTAGAGCAACCCCCCGAGAGTTAGGCGACTTGTGGAACGTTCCACTTCTTCTCCAGGACTGGTTCCAGTCCCACGACTCAGCCGATGCGGTTGGTGGATTTATCAGCTCGTGTCCCGCTAAGATTTTGTTGGTCGGGGCGACTACCTTGATCAATGAATTTTATGCCGGGGGGGGTGGGGATGATGATTTGGATAACCAAACTACTATGGATGTGGAGCTTCTTGGTGTTGTGTCTGGTAGGGATCTTCTTTGCGATGTGTCAAGAGGACAGAAGCGATCACACAAGACAGATGGAAATGGATTGGGAGACAACGAGCAAGGTGTTGCGAAACGGTTGCGGACTCAGTTAACTGCGGCAGAGGCGCACTGGTCCAAACTTATTCAAGAAGCCAAGGACATAGCAAACGAGTCAAGTATAAGAAAACAGGGATTGGCGGAAGAGGTTCTCAAGGGAGAGAGCCAAAAGGAGGATGATGCTGAAGTGCCTGTCAGGTTATGGGATGTGCATTTGGCGACTTCCCGGGGGTTGGAAGGGTGTGATATGCCCAACAGATGGAGAGAGAGCCTAGCCACGTTACGGGGTTGGTTTATCCGAGTGTGGAGAAGGAACCTCACAAGGTCCTTCTTAGAATACAGGAGACGAAGGCTGCCTCGTATCAGTGAGTCCCGGGTAGTCCCTTGGGTTATGGAGGAATCGGAGTTATTTGTGTGGACACCCCATGGACAGAAGGCCTACACAAAATGGTGGAAGGGAGTGCATAGTCACCCTACTTCACGGGTAGATGTTCCGCGGGAAAGGAATGCATGGAGAAGGCCAGTGGCGCCACTTGGTGGGATTGGACCAATGGGTCGAGACTTTTTTACTGGAGATGGCCGGAGCGAGTCCGAGGTTGGGCTAGGTCTGGGCAGCCTCATTTGTTGGTTCGAGATTTACCCCGATTTCAGAAAGCACAAAAGAGACCAGCTACTGGCGTGAGTGCAAGCTAGTGGCTGAGAAGATAGGACGAGTCCGCGACAAGGGTACATCACGCCCGGCCAGTTAAGAGCCTAACGCATTATTTTTATGTCCCGAAGGGAGACAATGATATTCGGATGGTCTACAACGGACGTCGTCTGGTTTGAACAATTGTTTGTTTGCACCTCATTTCGGCTTGCCTGTGATACGACATGCACTCCGAAGTCTTCTCCCAGGTTACCACCAGGCCGACTTGGACGTGGCTGAGATGTTCTTAAATTTCAACCTGGGTGAGATGTTACAGCCGTACTCTGGAGTTGACCTTACACCCTTAGGACTGAGCGAACTCGGCCGCAAGGTGTGGGAACATTGGACGAGAAACTTCATGGGCCTACGTGACTCACCGTACCGATCCATACAACTTATGATTATCGCTAAACACATAGCGTACGGTGACCACAAGGACCGGAATAACCCTTTTCACTGGGAGGATATAATTCTCAACCTGCCAGGTTCCTGGAGCTACGACCCTACCTTGCCTTGGGTCTTCAAAGTGCGCTACGATGGTCACCTGGGTTGTGAGGTCTACATTTACGTAGATGATGGAAAAATTACGGATGGTGTAAGTTAGCATGCTGGAAAGCCACCTCAGAGTTCGCCAAGGTACTGGCTAAGCTAGGTTTACAGGATGCAGCACGAAAGAGGACGGAACCATCAATGACCCCAGGGCCATGGGCTGGGAGCGTAGTCCACACGGACAACACAGAGATCACTCTGTTGGTATCTGACAAGAAGTGGGAAAAGACACAACTACTTATACGGGACCTGGCAGGGAGGGCACAAGAGCGCCTGATAGACAGAAAGTCCCTGGAGCGGATCCGGGGTTTTCTAATCTACGTTTCGCGCACGTACAAGTGGATGGTTCAGTATTTGAAAGGAATACATTTGACCATCGATGCGTGGAGGCAGGACAGGGATATGGAGGGGTACAGAAGAAAGGCTCCAAAGGGAATTCATGGAGATGGAAATTGGGTTTGGAACTGGGCGAATGAACGTTGGTACAACTTAGACATGGAACCGCCAGAGACAGATAGTCAGGCGGAAGCTCCGGAAATGGTGGTGGGAGTTCCCAGATTAAGGGACGATGCGGAAGCCCTTATCGAACTGACTACCGGCGAAGCTCCTCCCAAGATGCATGCACGCCCCAAGCACCAGATCGACATCGTGTATATGATGGGGGATGCTAGTGGGAAAGGATTTGGAACGGCGGTGTGGGCGGAAGGAAACCTCTATTGGGAGTCAGGGCACTTCAGCACCGCATATCAGGATGAGACATCCAACTTCCGAGAAGCTTCAAACTTAATCCTCAGGCTGGAAGATTTAGAGAAGGAAGAGAAGTTGACTGGGGCAGAAGTGTTTGTCTTCACAGACAATGCCGTATTTGAAGGCACCTTTTATAAGGGGCACTCGAATTCTCGAAAACTCAACGGGTTGATTCTCCGAGTTCGCCAAGTGGAACGAAGGACCGGGTGCGTGCTGCACGTGATCCATGTGGCGGGTACCCGGATGAAGGAGGCAGGGATAGATGGGCTATCTCGAGGAGACTTGCTCGAAGGTATGATGAAGAGGGGCTCAGACCCTATGCAGTTCGTGCCGTTAAGCGAAGGAGCCGGAGTACGCGCGGGATCACTGGTGGAAAATTGGGTTCGGTCATGGTGGCATTTAGACGACGGGACGCCATGGTTCGGGGCAGATTTAAAACTGTTAACTCCGAGGGACTGGTTCTTGTTGTACCAGAGGGAGGAACCCAGGTTGTGGCTCCCACCCCCAGCTGCGATGGAAACGGTTTTGGAGCTGTTCAGCGATGACCGCTTGGTGAACCCGCACCTTCCGCACGTATTCTGCGTACCCCGCCTAATGACCCACCTGTGGAGGAAGCAATTGGGGAAGGACGCAGACGTCATAATCACGTTGGATGTTGGAAACCCCTCCTGGCCCACGCACATGCACGAGCCATTACTCATTCTCATAGTTTTGCCTCTTGCTTATGTTCCTGGTTACAGGGGACCCTGGGTGGGAAAGGGAACTCGGGAGGCCACCGAATTGGAATCCGCAGCCGCCAGGATTTCTCGGCTGTGGAAGTCAGAACCCAATGCGGGAAGACAACTTCATGACTTGGAGGGGCAATTGCCGGGTATGTGGGAAACATCGGAAGAATGGGTTGGGTCTCTTCTGCGTAAATTTCTTGACGGCCAGAGGAGGTTTCCCCCCGTGCGCAAATGTCTGGTGCGGCCAGTGCTATCGGACGGGAAAGGAAGATCCGTTCCCGGTTCAGGAGACCCTGGAGGAGGGAATGGACTTAGAACTGGACCCCGTAGACCCAGACCTGTATCGACGAGGAAGAGACGGAGATCACCTGATGGGAGTCCCAGTGGAATGTGAGTTGTGCCACTTCAGGAACTTGACATTGAGGAACCCAGTGTGGCAAGACCCTGGGGACGAATACACCCTAACTTGCATCCGGCGAGCTAACTTGGATGCTATGTGGGCCAGAGCTCCCAGCACGGTGCGGGCAAATTACAATCGGATACGCTTGGACTATTCGGCTGCGGTAGGGCTATTCTCCATCCACAATCCCATGCCCAGTTTGGGATGGAACAAGCTTCAGGACAGAGTGGGAATGGGCATCGCCATCATTACGCTACACTCGTCTTTGAGGCCAGGCCGATACTGTCGACACCTTCAATACGATTCGATGCGGAAGACTCCCACATGGTATGGGCACGTTCACAGAGGAGGAACCGCCTACTCGCAGCTCACGCTGTTCGCCCAAGATGAAAGAAAAGTAAAGACGTCGACCTCGCCAACGGACGGGGAATGGTTCCAGAGGTTTAAGCTAGGCGCCAAACTTAGGATGGGCCAGATCCGAAAGCAAAAGCGAGGCTTTCACCCCAGGAATAATCCGGGCACTGGATGTAGTCGCGGAAGAAGAATGGGAGACAGCGCAGACAGAGGAGGAGAAGGAGGAGGTAGAAACTCTCATGGCCATGGTAATAATGACCTTCTGTGCAGCCTTACGAGGAGAGGAGGTAGGCCTGGTGTCCATAACGGGGCTGCTCACTTTCTGGGAAGAAACAACGCGGGCGGAACGGTTGCCACACATCTTAGTGACTCTGCACGGAAAATTTAAAGGGGAGAGCGGAGTCAGGTGGCACTGCATACCCATCGCCCTGAAAACACGTTCGGGACTACCAGTAGGGAAATGGGTGGCCCGGCTGGTCAAACGTTGGGTGTTTGTGCAAGGAGTAAGTAAGGGTTGGCTGTTCCGAAATGAGGACGGGTCTAGAAGGAAGTTTGGCGCCTACGATCCTAAGCTCCTAGAATTGCTGGAGAAGGTGAAGACACACTTCCCGAAGGAGATACACAATGTCGTGGAGGTGGAAGATTTCAGTCTGTGGCGATCAGGGGAGGAGAGGGGCGATAACTGAAGCGGCGAACCAGAAGGTGGATCAGCACATCATAGACCTCATGGGGAGGTGGCGTCAACGCGAGGCAGCAAAGGGCACCGAACCAGGCCTACCCATGAGACAAGTGTACACACAGATGAGGAGTGTGTTTCCTGCCATGCTGACATTCTCGGGAGCATTGTAATAACCGGGGGTTCTCTCCCTAGGAAACAGGAAGAGAAGAAGTGAATTCTTTAGATGTCTTCGAAGACCAGAGGCCCAGGGACGAAGATCTGGAACTAGCTCCAGGCGATGGTCGAGCCAGTGTGCCTTAAGTGCCGCTCGGCTCGGGTCTTTAACGAGATTGATATATAACTTATCCCATCTACACGCTGGATTACGGGACTGGACTTCTGACCGCAGTTTGGCCACGAAAGGTTTGGCTGCCAAGAGAGCAGGGACTATTTTAGATGAAGCAAGGGCTACATATCCCCAAGCGAACTTAGACCGAAGTTTAAGATCAGAGTATTTCAGTATTAAATTAAATCTGACGAATTTCGGTGTAAAGACTGCAGCTACCAAGATGTCCAAAGCAGCAACCATCAAAATCATACAACTTCCCGCGATTTTGACCTAGTCATCATACAAATCTTGTATGATTTTGACGAGTCGCAAAAAAGTGCGAACTATGTTAGGGGTCATGCTTTTTGTGTCTCGTGATCTGAGACACATCAAAATCATACGAATATTGTATGATTTTCATAATCCCCCACGTGCCCGTTTCTCCGGTATTCTCGACGATATAACGACCTGAGAAATGGCAACGTTAACACATGAACGTTCATGCGTATTATTGATATTTGATGCCGTTTTATCTCTATCTTGCTGGAGGCCACTCAAGTGATGGGAGATTTTTGTTTAGAAGAAGTATCTATGCTCTATAAGGTTGTTTTCATTTAAATATTCTATTTGGCTTCCTGGAGCATGTATGTTGCCTGCAATTTTTCTTAGCATTCATGAAATAATTATGTTGGTATGCAAATTGCTAGTAAACCCTTACATGAACATTCAGGAAATAATTTTCTACATGTTGTCTTCATGAAATACTCTGAAAGTGTTGTCCATTTCATTGATGTTCCCCCTCCTTCATTAAATTTTCTTAATTAACTAATTGGTTATTGTACTGCTGGTGCGCTTCCAGCTTGAGCACATGTCACTGCAGCCATGTAAAAACTCAACTCCATTGCATCTCTCAATAATTGATGGGATGCGCCAGGGTGAAGCATCCTTTTGGGACCAAAAGGTGGGGATGTATCATCTTGTGTCTTATGTTTTTCAACTTATACTTTTGGTCATCTCATCTACTACCCACCTGAACAGATCACAATCACCCATTCAAACAGTACGCCCTTGGAATTTGTGGTACGATGTGGGCATAACAACTTGCAGCCACTATGTTTTTATTTGTCAAATTTTTACTAGACATCTTGAGTTTCTAGTTCCCCACTCTCCACACAGAATGAACAACCCCTCAAAAGTCGGCCTCAGATTGAGGACCTAACAGACCCCAGAAAAATTTGACGGAGCTTGTGCTGAGTTGAATTATATTTTAATGGGCCAATCAGGCGTGGAGATGTTGATGCCACTGCCATTTTGTGTTGTGATAGTAGCATGAGGATTTTTAAATTGGTTAGCTACTATTTCAGTCACCTCCCCCCTCTTGATCCCGGAAATTCAACTGCCTTGCAAACAATAATTCTCAGGTAAATAAAATTCAACTGCCTTGCAAACAATAATTCTCAGGTCAATTGCCATATGAATTGACAAAATGTATGGAGTGGCTTATTGCTGATCATTTTCTCATTGTACAACTTTTGAATCGAGCTCACATTCACAATATAAGCACCCAATTTTTGTCCATGCTTACCACAGCCAACTCGTTGTTACTTGAAGGATCATTTTTCAAAAGGGCTTCAAATAGTGATTGTGCATGTGATATGAGTTTTGTTTTTGACCTTTCAAAGAGCTGGCTCCTGCAGAGCAAGATCTCAATGATGTTAATATGTGTTATTTTCCTGTGAACTTGTGGGGATACATACATGACAAAGATGGCCTGTTCTATTACTTATACTGTTAATTTCTATGGAGCTGTCACACAAATAATCAATTCATTTGTGAATAAAGAGGGGCAGCATGTTGAGCTAAAGATGATTTTCTATATTATAATGACGTTTTATTTGTCACAGTGGGTATGGATATTTGAAACCACTGCATAGTGGAATTGCCCCCCCCAAACAAGAAAAAACTTAGGTTAGCTGCATGCAAGCATAAATAGTAAGATAGATAGATTCTTTCACATGGATATTTTTCCTAGTGACCTTGATCTAATCCTTAAGAAGTTTTAGTACTATCAGATAAGATTTTGATTTTTGTAGCTCATTTTTTCGCATGACAAGTGTACACTATTGTTGGGATTCTCAACCAAATGGTAGGATGAGGACAAATAAGGTAGCTTAAATAGTAGGGTGGGTTTTTCACTAAGACCTTTTCACTAGTAGATTATCAAGCCTGTAGCTAGAAATGTTAGCATTATTGTTACATATCGATTTTTACAAGTAATATCTTAGATCTTTTATAACGAAAGAAACATGACCTTGCAACACATACTTATATGATTAAACCTTTAGCGAAAAATGGTCTTTGAAGAAAGGTAATATCTTACGATCTTTTTTGATCACGTAAATTATATAACCTCTAAATTCGATCGTGAGTGATATATAATTTGTTATTAATTGTATTACGTTTTACAGGTATTTCATCATACAAAGTTTGTATGATATTGACATTGGTATATCATGACGAGCAACAAGCAAGTCTCTATTGAACTTAAAACAATATGGAATGTGGCCACAATTGCCCAACTGGAACATCTGAAAGGACCACTGCGCACTCCCAACACATCCCAAAATCTGCAGATGGCAGACTATCGTCCTTTTTTCATTATTTTGCCTGCCAACAAACTCTGTTTACGCCAGTTTCAGATCTATTTCACATAAAAACGACATCAAGATGAGCGCATTTCCAACCACCTGCCTCGGACTCATCACACGAATCCTTTCTATGACCATCTACGTTGAACAACCACTATGTAATATGCTGCAGGACATCACCCCACACAGTGTTGTTTCTGGTCCATGTTCATTATCATAAACTGTGTGCTTGTGGCTAAAGCAAGAATAGGATTCCAGTGAAGATAATGCAATGCCTTTCATTTGTATGGTATGAGTGCATGTCATCCAGCCCTTTTATCATGTAAGAATATTCATAACTCTTTCGCACCTTTGCCTACCGATTCAATTAACTGCAGTCTATTGAGTAACTTAGCTATGATGTATTCAGCACACATACAAAATTCAGACCCGACAGGGTGCCCGATAAAGTATTAACTTTTTATTTTGTAGGATTAGATCACTGCTCTCGTTCTTTTTAACAAAGAATCAATCATTCAAATGAATAGCTAGGCAAAGCATGACGGCATCAGCTAGTTTGAAATATTGTGAATTGTAGAGTGCCAGAGATCTTCAAGCATCCGGTACCCCAAGCATTGCCTGTGATCCAAATGGACTCCCTCTGGCAGTAAGAGGCCCCTCAAATCAAATCTCTCACTATGGTCATTATTCATAACAAATAAAGGCATATGTAAAAACAATCCCAGCCATGGAGAATCCACCAACACTCCATAATGCTCTTTGTCAACACTGAGTCATGTAGAAACTGTGTGCAAAATGTAAAACACTGCACTAACACCAATGATGGATTTGGTCAACATGCCTTATTCATCTTCACACCCAAGAAGCCTGATAATATGACATGGGAATGACCATTGTACAAAGTATCACCATCTTCTCCACTGTACTTCAACTTTCTGTGGGAGTTATTGCATTTCATGATGCATGCCAGTTATGAGTGATGCTTGACCTGCTGAGCAATCATGGCCTTCCCAGCAGAATCTAGTGGCATTGTGTGCCCCTAACACAACACCAACACCAATGTTCAGTTCATTTCAGTGCCTACCGCCTAATGTAGTGACGCAATCAAAAAGAAGGACATGAAGTTTGACAGTCCTTCTTGCGCACATACAATATTTTATGGAGACAAGGCAACACCACACTGACCATACTATACTCTCACATAGTTAATGGTCTCATGGTTGGTGCAAGCACTGACATAGCAAACACAGGTATAAATACCCTGCAATAACATTCAGTGCGAATTTTATACAATAAGACAATCAAGGTTTCACCCGGAAGCAAGAGTCATCTCTTGATGGCTGAGGAGAGCACTTCAAACAAAACACAAAGGTCTTATGATGCAGTCAAATCCTCTAGTCTCCCTCTCCATAGATAGCTTACGCTTCATTCTATCACATACCATATGTATGTCACATAGCAGCATCCTTTTTTCCTGCACACCATGTTTTTGGATGCCGACACTGACTCAACAGAAATTGTTTTTCTCCTAGAGGTTTTCAATTTTCCACGAGCCACTCTGATTCTCCAATCATGAGGATGGGTGACATAGGCCAAGAATGTGCCTTGTTTAGTACCCTTAGGTACTTACAAATTAAAAAGAATCGTTTACCTACAATAGTAAGGTGAAATCCCAAGCCCAAGTGACAAGGACTCCTCGGGAAAAGGTCTCCTTTGCCCCTGATCCCAGAGGCATGGACTCTCCACCACAGAAGTGCATAGCCCCAAACAAGGGAACACCCGTAAGAATGGTAAAAACATACTAACATTGTGTAGAACCTACACAAAGTTAATTTTCGATGAAACAGATGAAAAGGCATTAGCATTGTCCATCCTCATTTTTACACAAAAATAACCTCATATCAATTGGACTATCCACTTCAACTTGTACCTAGATATGGCTTAGGTCAGAGTGAGAAATACTACAAATTTTATGAATGTATTCAAATTTAGAATCCAAATGCAAGAATTGTAATTTATTGAAGACCTGCTCTATGAAGATGCTGCATAACTTGAAACTCTCAAACCCAAACTTGCAGCCATGGTCAGTGATATTACAAATAAGAAAATCCGGTGTTCCTGAAATAATGTTAGAATTGTCAACTAGAAATCTGTTTGCAGCCTTTGATCAAGCTCCTTGGTGCATTTGTTTTGGCATCATGAAGTCCTCGTAGCAGAATAATGATCCAGATACTGAGGGTGTCATGAATAGAACACCACTTCAGGGCCTCGTTGATAGTATATCTCTAGGTCTCATCTTCTTAGGGATGCTGGAAGATCATTTTCCACCGGTGTAACTTGTTGTCATCTAATGCAAGGAGGCAGCTGTGACTAGTTTGATCTCTCAACAAGATGAATGGGAGACCACACCCAGAGTGGAATAAAATGCTGCTGCTTTAATCACCATGCAACAGCAGGGTGAAAGGATAATGCTTTGTTGGCATCTTCTATGCCACAACTTGGGAAAGCGCACATGTGGAGGGCTCCACTTGCATTGACATATTTTGAGGCTCCTTTGTGTCCAAATCATTGAACAACTGATATTTGTCCATGTAGGCCTGTCAGACCAGCATAACGTGTATGTCCATTGTAGTCCATGTTCCACCAACATCCTTTACATGCACATGATAATTGATCCAGATTGCATGACATTATTCATGTCTAAAATCCACATGTAACAAAATATCCCAATGATTTTTGAAAGTCTGCCGATTTGGCAGACTTTCACATAGCTCTGTTTCATTTCTACAATGGTTTGAAAGTCTGTCACCCCTGGCAGACTTCTTGGACAATTCCTATGTGAAATTTTCATGACAATCCCTTGGGCCAAGAGGTCGCATTCACATTACCTTGAAAAAGAGCTTGAGACTTTGTGCCATCCAAAACTAATGCCAACAATAGATTTTGTATGGCCCCATGAATTGATTCCAGCACTGGTGCTGATTTTATCAATGAAGACAGACAGACAGACAGACAGACAGACAGACAGACAGACAGACAGACAGACAGACAGACAGACAGACAGACAGACAGACAGACAGACAGACAGACAGACAGACAGACAGACAGACAGACAGACAGACAGACAGACAGACAGACAGACAGACAGACAGACAGACAGACAGACAGACAGACAGACAGACAGACAGACAGACAGACAGACAGACAGACAGACAGACAGACAGACAGACACGGATACACACAGACACACAGACACACAGACACACAGACACACAGACACACAGACACACAGACACACACAGACAGACACACAGACACACAGACACACAGACACACAGACACACAGACAGACAGACAGACAGACAGACGGACGGACGGACGGACGGACGGACGGACGGACGGACGGACGGACGGACGGACGGACGGACGGACGGACGGACGGACGGACGGACGGACGGACGGAAGGACGGAGGCGGACGGACGGACGGACGGACGGACGGACGGACGGACGGACGGACGGAGCGACGGACGGACGGACGGACGGACGGACGGACGGACGGACGGACGGGCGGACGGACGACGGACGGACGGACGGACGGACGGACGGACGGACAGACAGACAGACAGACAGACAGACAGACAGACAGACAGACAGACAGACAGACAGACAGACAGACAGACAGACAGACAGACAGACAGACAGACAATTTCATGGATGTTTTGTTACTAATGTTAGACTGATATATATAGGAATCGGTATAAATCCAAAGTCTGCCAATTTGGCAGACTTTGAAAAAAGCGATAAAATGAGAAATCAAAGTCTGCCAAATTGGCAGACTTTCAAATCATTGGGGTATGCATTGTGGAGAAGGACATTTTGTATCATATGCTCAAAACCTTAAACTTGAGGCCATCAACCAATACAGATATAGTTCCTGTTACACCAAAGGTAGAAAAATAACTTTATCTTTGGCCTCCAAACCATCCAGATCCAACATTGTGCTGCAAAAAGTACAGAAAAATCTAGAAAACCAGCTGTGTTTCAAGTCTCTTCATCAAATATTATCATTAATGAAGGCGAACATTGACCATACTGCTTCATTACCTAAACAAAAACCATGACAATAGCAAGCTGTGCAATGCTGCACAAAAACAAGGAATTACAAACACCTGGTCCCTCAGCCACTCTGAAATGATTGCCCCTAACAAAAAGACGCAAACAAAATGGCTGCAATGCAAACATCTTCATAATTTATCATTCAGTGAGAAGCAAACTACTAAGCGGATTCCACTAAACAAGTTGGGCTGAAAAATGTAATGGAAACAAGCTCTCAAATGTGGTGCTGTATCAACCGGGTAGTCAAGAATCCCTGTCATGGCAGCTTGATGTGAGGAGAGGTCCAAAAAGCCAGGTTCATGGCCAAAACAAAAGCAACGATGAGATTACATAATCCATCTAGAAACCAGCAGTCACTTCTCAATGACTAAACTTCTATCTCCCACAGCAACCCAATGCTCCCTTACCAATGACCTTGTCAACTCAGCTATACATACCACTTTTACTCCTCCCCAAAATTTCGATGACACTGCTGCTCAATATAAGTTGAAATTGGTAACTACCGTATATCTCCATATATAAGATCCACCAAATGCCAAAAGATACATTAAAATATGTCTTATAATCCATGCAAAGCTAGTGGTGCCAACACAAGAAAAAATAATGGTATCTTGCCTATATACTTTGATGTGGCCTTATTGTACCATATTTTACCTCCTGCCATTTCACCAACATGCATCATACCAACAAAATGAAAAAATGCCTTGGCTGTAACAGAGTAGTGAACATTTATTCTTCCCACCCAAGGTCAGAGTTCCACCCTGAATATAATATAACAACTAGAGCTGCATTATATTTAGCAATCTACAGTTGGGGGCCAGCTATAATGATGTATAGTTGGCCTATAGTTAAAACTTCAAATTGAACGTAAGAGTTATAGTTGAGTAGAAATTTTGCACAATGCTTCACTAACAAGCCAAATCACAAATAGGCATTGTCAAGTTACAGGTGTACCAATGCCAATGCCCTGTATAGGCAGATTTATAGTTGACCTCCCAACACCTCCCAGAATCTGTAGGCAAGAGGCCATCATCATTTTTGCATTATTTTGGCTGCCAGAAGATCCTGTTTATATCTCTAGCAGATGTATCTCACATAAAAAATCACATAAAGACAAATACATTTACAATGCCCACCTAAGACCTATCAAACTACTCGCTCCACTTACCATCTACCTCCAACAATGTTGGCACCACAGATGGCACACAATCACTGTAACCAGAGATTTTTGGAAGAAAAGTATGTTTGCCATGGCAATCTACATAGATTCAGATTTGAAAGTCAATTGAGATATGCTCAATGTGATGCTTTGGCAATGGTTGATCTTGTAATGTTGTCGAGTTGTGGAGAAAGATAGCAAGCAATTACTTTATTGTAACTCTGCTATTTGTGGTGCAGTTGTCTGGAAGTGTGTTTGCTGTGGTAGCAAATTCAGAAACTTCTAATCCCATGAAAAAAATCTAGTACTTCAGATAAGATGTGACAGAGAGTAAATTCCAAATTTCCCCTGTGCATACTATTTTCCTTGTCATCTTGGTGTTAAGTTTAAGACAATGATGCTATCAAGAAAGCAATCCAGTTTGTGCAAGCAGCCAAATCATGGAATAAAGTTTTAAAGCACCTTCATTTATATAAATTGCTGACATCATTAAAATCAGCTCGCACTGTTGACAAAAACCAAATCCCCATTCTCATAATATTAGAGCCCTCAATAATCAGTTTAGTGCTCAATATGCTCAGCATAAGCAGGCCCCTTACGCATGGGTCAACCTCAACATTCCTCCTGGCATCTTGGACATTAGAGTGCCAAGACCAGAACTCAATGTCATTGAGAGTTGGATATTTTTCGTCTTATGCGACACATGCATGATAGCAGCGTGTTACTTGGGCTGAAGCGCCTGTAGACCTATAGTAGAGGAAATTTATGTGACCATGAAGAATAACCCAGTTGCAAAGAAAAGAATATAATTTGCTGACAATTTCAACTGTGAGGTGAGGTCGTGTTGACAGCATGATTATGTTTCCCTGTGATACATTGCATAGTACGACAGAGAGAGGAGTAGATCAAATATACACAGAGAAAATGATGCAGAATGTGACAGACAAGAGATTACATTGACATGCCAGACCTTGTAATCCATTCTGCATTGCTTAATTTGTCAGACCATGCTAACAGGACCACTTGTTCTTTTTTCCTGCACCATTAGTTGATCAATGTTGTGCAGTAATTCATGATCATTGCAACACAATCCACAGCATTGGCATCTGCCAGGAGCTGTCCCAAATCAATGAATTGCTTGGTCCTGTGATATAGCTCATCAGGTTGTGACGAGTGCTGCCACAACTGAAACTGCATGCAATAGTAACCAGTGGTAGTGTTTGTTTTACTACTAATCGGTGCCTGCCATAATGATTTTTTTGTTCCAAATGTAATATCCAGTTCTAAATTTCATATTTGGAACATGTTTGGAACTCATTTAGAACGACCGTGCTTAGCTTACCTTGTAATTATGTTTTTCCAGAATCCAGTGCTAAACCTCTTTTTTGGTGAATCTTATCATTTTTAGCAAAATGACTCCAAAGTTTATGCACAACCATATTTTATTCTTGTTGTCTCATCAAACTACCATCACTCCTCCACTCGTCAAACAACTACCAGCACTCAAGAGTCCTCCACTGTTGTCATGTTCTCATCATCTACTGCCTTCCCACAAACATCTCAAAGACAAGTAGACATTGTATCAGAATGTTGGTGTTAATACTCTGTGCTATTTGCCCTGCTTCATCATGCCTAATCTTTTGATCTTCTTTGAATCCCTCTCCTTCACCATCCTCTTTAATATTGTCTCTTGAGACCTGACCCTTGCTCCTTCTTTGAAGGATTCTTGGTCTTTGTGGGAGTAATTGCAGATCCTTTGCTTGAGCTCTGCCTTGATGAGGAACCATGTTTAGTATTTGGCAGGGAGTGATGGGAGGGTGTTGTTGCCAGAAAAGCAACAGCTATGGATGAGAAGTCATGAAGATTCAGGCAGGAAGAGTTGGTACACTGTTGGGAAGAAGGGTAGAAGGATTGAGGGGGGAAGGGGTGGAACTTTAAAGATGGAGGGGGGTTTGTTGTTGATCTTCCATTCATTGTTGGTGTCGGGAACTGACAAACAAATCGCACTAAGGGGAATCAAGGTCATAAGGAACCTCTTTGTCATCACCAACCTCATCATCTTCCTCTACAACATCACCATCATTTGCTTCTCCACTGTCGTCTTTACCAGACAACTCTCCCATAATGGCGGAATTTGGTTCTTGCTGGATTCTCCTCTCTGTCTCAATGCATCAATGGATGCAGTCTGCATTCTCACCTGTCGCTCCGATTGGTTTTTCATTTTATTACACAACTTCCTGATCCAATTCTTGCAAATGTTGTCTTCCTCGCAAAGGAAGTCTTTGTCGGACTCTTCCTTGTACCTGATAGCAACCAAACGCCGCACTTCAGCACAATTTGGAAGAAGCCTCTCCACAATATCAATAAGTATGGCATTCTGGTAATTGACCAGCCCAGTCCGATGGCTGCCCTGACAAGAGCACAGTGAGTGGGGACTTCTGTTCTGCGGCACTGTGTCCACCATGCTGTGGAAAAGTGTGAAATGAATGGATTTGGAATGAATTTGGAGTAGAAAGAAAGTTTGGAAAAGCAACAGCCTGTCTGGACGGGGCGACTTTTTCCAAAAAAATGGTTTGGACATTTGGAATGGGTTGGGATCGGATTTGGAAGGTCCAAGTATTTGGATATTTGGACCTGTGGACCAAAAAAATCATTACAGCAGGCACCGAATAGAATTCAACTGAACTGACAATGTATTATAGTGTGTACAAAAGGAACAAAAAGTATAGTTAGTTGTTGTCCTCACACTCACATCAGGTAGATGCAGAACCTGGTCTGATAAGTCACAATTCTCCCATAGAGTCTTCATAAAAATAACACTGCAAATGAAAAACACCGACATATTCCGGTAACCTTGCTGTACACTTCTGTAACGCTCTGGTACACTAGTGTACCAGAGGGTTACCGGAGTCTACCGGTGGGTTACTGGAAATTCCAGACCTAATCCAGTCTTTGGATTTATTTCTACTTACAATAGGAATTGGTATTTTTTACAGGAAAACAGAATTCTCAGTAAGTCTTAGAATCGATATCAATCTAAGTAGAAGCTATAACTGCATTGCTTAGTAAGCTAAAAAAATGTTTACCGGTGGCATACTGTAAGTGTACGGGTGAGTTACCAGAAGTGTACAGGAGGGTTACCGGAGGTGTACAAGAGGGTTACCGGAGTGTACGGGATGGTTACCGGAGGTGTACCGGAGGGTTACCGGAGTGTACTGGAGGGCTACCGGGTCTGATATACTGTTGGACTACAGTAAGATTGAGCGGAGTATGTGCAATTTATCCTTACTAGTAAAATTAAACATATTACATCTTATAAATTCTGGGCCCACCCCTTCATCCTCCCAAAAGAACAAGCCTTAATGCCACATAGGCCAAAATTTCAGCCCCAAGCTAAAAAACAATACACTGGACCATCTGAACCAAGGTAGAAGGAAAATAAATATTTAATTGAAAACTAGATGCAGGCAAAACAATTGTAAAATAGGTTGAGTTCATAATAACTCACCTTACAAATTGACATGCCGCTGCCAATTGTTGTTGGCTACACGGGGTGCCAGGAGGGATGCGAAACTCAGTCTGTGGGCTGACTTTCTGCCATTCCCGTGGTTGGCCTGAAAGTAATTTAATTTGAAATTAGATGTAGTCAAAACAAGTGTAAAAAGGGTTGAATTCTCAATGACTCACCTTCAAAGTATACCCGCTGCTGCCAATTGTTGTTGGCTAGATGGTGGTGCCAGGTGGGATGCCAAACTCAGTCTGTGCGCTGAGTTTCGGCCATTCTTGTGGTAGGCCTGTAAATATTTAATTGAAAAAATGATGCGTTGTGAGTATATTGCTTGAAAATAGGACAAGTTCACAATGACTCACCTTCAAAGTATACCCGCCGCTGCCAATTGTTGTTGGCTACACAGGGGTGCACGGCGGGACGCCAAACTCAGTCTGTGGGCTGAGTTTTGGCTGTTCCTGTGGTAGGCCTGTTAATATCTAATTGAAAAAAATTGATGAGTTGTTTGTAAATTAATAGAAAACAGGGCGAGTTCATAATTACTCACTTTCACGATATACCCGCTGCTGCTAATTGTTGTTGGCTTAACAGCGGTGCCATGCGGGATGCTAAACTCAGTCTGTGAGCTGAGTTTTGGCGGTTCCCGTGGTAGGCCTGTAAATATTAATTGAAAAAAATGGATGAGTTACTTGTAAATTCATAGAAAACAGGGTAAGTTCATTAGCTTTCACCTTCAAAGTATACCCGTCGCTGCCAATTTTTGTTGGCTACATGGCCGTGCCAGGCGGGATGCCAAACTCAGTCTGTGGGCTGAGTTTCAGCTGTTCCCCCAGTAGGTCTGTAAAATTTAATTGAAAAAATATTAATGGGTTGTGAGTGTATTGTTAAGAACTTACCCTCATTTTTCACCGGCCCCTCCCAAATGATGTTGGCTGCATGGCGGTGCCAGGTGGGAAGCCAAACTCAGTCTGTGGGCTGAGTTTCGGCCATTCCTGTGGTAGGCCTGTAAATATTATATTGAAAAAAATATGTGCGCTGAGTAATAAACTGTAGAAAAGGACGAGCTGATAAGAACTCACCTTAAAAAGTGACCCGTCGCTGCCAATTGTTGTTGGCTACATGGCGGTTCCAGCCGGGATGCCAAACTGAGTCTGTGAGCTGAGTTTCGGCCATTCCCGTGGTGGGCCTTTAAATATTTAATTGGAAAAAATTGATGTGTGCTGAGGTGAATAATTGAAAACAGGGCAAGTTTAAAACGAACTTACCTTCATATTGCACCTACCGCTGCCAATTTTTGTTGGCTACACTGCGGTTCCGGGCGGGACGCCAAACTCAGTCTGTGGGCTAAGCTTTGGCTGTTCCCGTGATGGGATAGCGGTGTATTGATGTAATAAAAAAAATTGATGTGAAGAGATAGAAGTGAGAGACAAGTGAGAGGGCACCCTTCCTACAGTTGCTGCTGGTTCAAGCACCTGTGTTGTAGCTATGGTACGATGTTGTATCATACGCTATACTGTGGTACCGTACAGGTCAGTATTATGAAGACCTCTGAGAGGTAGAGTGAGGTACGGCAATACAAAGGAATAAGTATCAATGATGTAGCCACACGGTACCAAATTTCAGCCCCGGTGGTTTTGTGGTATCATTGTGTTCAGATGTTTTTGACGCAGTCACTTCTGATAGCACTTATACTTCCTAGGCCTAGACAGTGAATAAGATATACATCTAGTACGGGAATTCTCTAAATTTGTACTTAATTCCCATTTGGACACCTAGCCAGTGATGACGTACTTGTGGGACAAGCATTCTCAACATTCATATTTAAATCCTATATGAAGGGTGTTCAAAAAAGCGGCAGAACATATATAATATTAAACCAATCGAGTCGAAAATATAAACAGGACCAATAAGCTACCACCAAAACAATTCAAAGACAAAGCCTAGAATTGTCACCAAAACTTTACCCAACAGGTGATATTCCTGTTTTTAACTCATGATTCGCAAATGTCTGTCATGAACCACACAAACACTCGGAAGCTTTTTTGCTTCAAAGCTTAGTGGTGATACATGTAACAATGGCTTATACAATGTATTAAGAACCGGTAACTCACCTGTACACTCTTGAAATCTCCGGTAACCTCCCCGTACACTCTGACGTTTTGAGAGTGTACCGGAAGGTTACTGGTGTTTTTCACTTGCAGTGAATCTTATAAAAGGAAAGATATAAGAAAAGGCAATATTAACCTTGAAAATTTGAGCGCCAAATCACATTTTCAATGGGCATTGGATGGACTCTATTTTAATAAAACTAAAAATAATTTCCAATCTAGCATAAATAAAATACAATTTTTTGTTACGAATCTTTTTATACATAAGGTTCACATTTCAGGCCTTTTCAGACCATTCACATGGGCAATTTCATATTAAGAATTATTAGGATATTAAGATCAAAACTAACCATTGTCCATATTTATTTTGTTATGTTCATCAGGTTGCTCAGTATGTTACATGACCTACCATACTATGATCACATTGTTCATCTAATTTGTTTTCTTTGTTTCTTACAGAAATGTTAAATTTTGGATGATGAGTAAATACTGCCCATACAAATGGTACCATATAGCTACTTTCTCTAATAATTGCCATTTTGCACGTGTGAGGTGGCGCCAAATTATGTCTAGTCACTTATTATGTGTGTCAGTTGGTATGGTAGTTTGTTGATCCCAGTCCACTGCACATGTGTGCTGCAACAACTGATCAGCATCAACCAAGCTGAAAGTAGGCAGGCGTTATAAAGGGATTACATTTTTTCATTCTAATAGTGGCACACTGTTTCATTTACAATCTTGCAGCCAGTCAGCTTACAACATTCAAATGCTCAATCAATTAACAACATTCTTCTGGCCACTGGCACATGACCTATATAACCAGTTCTTCAAAAGGAGATGCTATAAGAAATGGAATAGTATGAGACAATGAAAGTTTTATATTTGATAGCACCACAATTGCAAAGTTGGCTGCTGTCTTTCTTATTCTTTAGCAAGAGTGCATAGTGATGGGGACAGACAATAGTAGTACAGAGTACCTCTGTGGGAGGTTTGGAAGTGAGTAGTAAACATGGCGATAAGATATGTAACTTGATTTACGTGAAAATAGAATCTATAAATGAACCTCAATGAGGTTGAGGGAAGCTAGCAAAATAGTAATGTAGGATATGTATTATTGTATGGCATCATATCACTATTTTCAATTGATAAGACAATTGTAACAGATAACTTTATTTTTGACAAAAGTTCTTTTCAATTACTGGAAAAAATGTGAAAAATATACTTAGATCAAGAAACAGCCTTATGTAGGAACAATACAATAGTCATATGTTGTTTTATTGAAAATGATCTGGTTGAAAATAAAAAAATCTTTGAAAATCCCATCGAACATAAGCACAACCGCTCCATGACGAAACAATATCGCCTTTTTCGGAAATAGCCTTATATCTCTGAAATGGCTTATCTCTCGGGAATAGCGCTATAAATAAGACCATTTCCGATGAATAAGCTTATACCCGAGGAATAAGCTTATTCGAGGAATAAGCTTATTCGAGGAATAAGCTTATTCGAGATTTACATGACTAAGTACTATTCCTATGTAGACATGCTTCTTATTTCCGAGAGATAAGGCTATAACCGAGAGATAAGGCTATAAACGAGAGATAATGCTATAACCAAGAAATAAGACTATAACCGAGACTCGGTTATAGTCTTATTCCTCGTTATTGCCTTATCTCTCGGAAATAGAAATAAGCTTATTCTTGTTCGAAAATTTGCATGACTTCGATAGTACTAATGTAAATATTCATTACCTAATATTGAAGACCTTCGCAATTCGTGTTGTCGTCGAAATTCAAACACAAATGCGAATTATCTGTTCTCTGTTCAAGTCGTCAATCCTACGTATGTAATGTTCGTCTCTCACAAAATCCAGTACAGCTTGCGAAATTGGAGGGACGTTGTATACCGTACCATACCTAAGTTTGGTTCACTCCCTCTGAACGAAAATATTAAATATTTCGTATACCTCAAGTATTGCACAGTTTCCCTCAACCTCAATGTTGAATGTTTACGTAATAAATTTGTTTCTCACTAATATCAGCAGGCAAGCATTAAATGTTCTACTGGATTTCATTTGACATTGGAATTTGATTTAAAATTCTCATGTTTGGTTTTTATGTTGAGTTTACGCTTTGTTATACCTGCAAATTCATAAAGTATGTGTTTCCTTCAAACAAAATGTATTATAAATGAAATATTCATCAGCTAGTCATGTTTCTTAATTTTAGAACTTTGAAAAATGAGACCATTTTTGACTCTCAAAATTCGGCATGTTTCTTGCCAATATTTGTTTTTTCGCAGAAGGCATATTTTCAAGAATAAGAAAAAATCTACGCATGAATAGTATGAGATCAAGTAGTTCTTGAATATAGTCCTATTTGTCAAAAATAGGCCCATTAGTATTAATTATAATGCTAGTTTTGAGAAATTATAAGCTTAATTTGAGAAATAACACTATTTTAGATGAAGATACAACTGTAATAAGTGTCCGTTCATAACATCACATGACAACTACTATATTATACAAGACAAGTCCCCTCAACCTCACAGATGTTTTTCAATTTCATATGGATTCATGTGTGATCTGTCAAACAATCAAAATGAATGTGTCTATCGTATAACGCCCTAATTATAAGAACTAACACATTATAAGAACATGGGGCAACTTCTTAGGACATTTGTTTTTTAGCCTATTAAAACACCAAATCGTAGTCTAATTAGTTCTCCATTAAATTCTCCATTTCGACAGCAATGTACACATATGTGTAGCTCCCCATAACTCCATCTGGATGCAGAGCTATGAGCAATCATGTGAAAGTACACTATACATACCAATAACATCACTGGTGGGTTACTGTTTCTACATACAAATATACAAATTTCCTTACTTTCAGGGCACCTCTAAAAAGTTGAGCTCTTGCTCCCTCCCCCTAAATGCCGCATTGTTATTGTTGGCTACTTGCTGGACAACAACGGGCAGTCCTGTGAGTTACATCCTTTTGGTTGTGGAAACAACGTTTTGCTGCATCACGATGATGGTGGAGTGGGAATGCTTGTGTGCCACCGTATGCTGGTTTGAGATGAGTTGGCCTGCTTTGCTGTGAATTCCAATGGATCTGATTGCTGGCGTGTTGCTTTTGCCACTAGGGAGTATGTGGGTGGTGAAAATGGGAGAGTGTTTGATGGTGCACGTGTCCGTCTTGTAGCGGTGTACTCACCTGAGGACAAAAATAGGATGGCATGTCACCTCTACCATCACAATCATGGGTACGCTGTTGGTGTCTTAACAAATAAATCAGTTTTAACATTTGTAGAAGATATTTTACTTAATTAATTCTTAAATCATTTGTACCCTGTTTTCTTCAGTGCGTTTTTTTTGTTTCCTCCGAGATGTTCCTTTATGTGCTGATTATCCACGCGGCAACCAATTTCCTTGCTGGCTCTTTTGCCACACCGTCCACAACTCTGCAACCATCAAGCATCCACTCCTCTCACTGTGCCGTTACCTACTTCTTGATGGGTTGATTAACTCCAACATCAACTGGCTGGCACAACCAGGTGCACCCGCCAGGGATTCAGTGTACCTCGATTCCAAGAGACTTGATCCTGTTCACAATGGATCCAATCATGTGGACATGATACACATCCAAGATCAACAGAGGAACAATGCCTGGCTTCCTGCTTTCTTTCTGAGGAACAAGAACTAGATCAATCCATAGGTTCATCATTTTTTCATCCATCTATGCCTTTTGTTGACAGGCGCAGAAGCAGTCGACAGGAAACATTTTTAATTCCTTGCTTGCGATTTGTCCATCAGTTTTACCCTTGAATATTAGGAAGGGCTTGAGCAGCTTGCCGCTACCTGATACCATCATAGTGAGAGTTGCTTGCTTAGTATCCGACGTAGAAGAACGAATGTGAATGGTCTTCGTTCCCTTGAGTGCTTAGGTCTGACTCGTGTGATAAGACAGGGGAATGGGGTTTGGTCCATGTTGATGATATCGTCTTGGTCCATTTCAGCAACCTTCTCCTGCATTGACGCCATGAAATGCAATGCCTTGTACTCTGTATCTCTGTAATTCTTTTGGGCCATGTGAGTTCAAATCCAATGAGTGTAACCCGTCTTCTTTACTTAACAGGATACACTTCCCTTCTTGGCTTTCATACATTTCTCGTTGAACTACCATGATATGCAACTGGCTTGGTTGTGTGCAGTGCTATTACTGACTCGAATGCCTTGTTCTTGGAGTTCAAATATGGATAGTGAAAGGCCATATCTCTTCAAGTTCACTTGGATGTCCAGGAAGAATTTTACGAGTCCCTGAATTGATTTTGAATAATGAATTGTGTGCTTTCTTCAGGTTGTCAACTTTCTGAAACATCTTCTTCCAGTGTTAATAGTAAAAATAAGTATTGCACAAGTCCTCACAAGCAACAACGATCCTTGCCACCTTGTTTGCCACTGCATTGTTGATGTAGCACACAGCATACCACTTAAACTCCAAGGAGAAGGACTTGCAAGAAACAGGGGTGATAGGAATGGGGTTTCATCATCCTTTGTAAAACTAAATTTATGACATCCACTATTTGTGCACTCTCTATAGTGAAAAGTTAAAAACTGGCTCATTTATTTGTAACTATTGTCACTGCATCAATACGCCATTGTCATTGCAATTGACACTAAACGACAATGAAATGAACAACAATATGAAGGTATTGCGTTGGTAAAGTAAAGGGCGACACAGAAGGATTGACGACTTCTACATTAATCTGACAGTATTCTATCATGGTAGAATTGCAATGATTTGAGACACTTCTTCAATTGGAGAAGAGAAAGAGAAGTGCAGGATGGCTGCCGTGGTAGTGTGGTGGTGGAATTGATGGTTCGAGGGATGGCACGTTTTAAAGGTGGGCGATGGGTGAGAAGTTTGGACCCTTCCAAAAATGGTCGATGGGCACATCAGCCCAATGTCTATTGTATTGTAGTAGGAGGTAAAAAAGTGGATACTTTTCATTACCTCGAGTGTTTAAAACACTAACATGGCTCATATTATAAGAACATTTAAGCTATCGTATGGACATTTGCCTGTCTTTTAATGAGGGTTATACGGTAGTTAATGTTTTGTCAGGCACAGACCATCATTCCTCCAATCCTAACCATATTTTGAGAAGCTGGCCACAATAAACACACTAAGTTCTGAGTTTACAAAATCAATATTGCATATAAAGCTCTCTCAAACCTACTACTTTTCAATCCAATCTGTTAATTCCCATGTTTCTTATAAAATTTCTTACATGATAAAAATTTTGTGCTTACATGAAATGGTGTTATGAAGGTGAGATATATGGAGTGTTAATGTTCTCTTGGAAATTTTGATTATATGGTATTTAACTCTAACCATTTACGCCAGTAAACAGTATTATCTATGCTGATGCCACAACCATGACCAACTGAGCGGGAGGGATTTTGGGTTCATCACATCTGGCAAGAGATTGTCACAAATCAAGGTATGTCTTGACCTTGCAAAATCAGCATTTAATAAGATTGCTTCACATTTTAATCTGAAACTTTGATTCTTATTTTTTGGAAAAAATGTTGTTGTAGTGTGAATGTGTAAAGAAATTGATGTGTACAGGGAAACATGTTTAATTTGAAATTCCAATAAGAAAGGTATGTGTTGAATATATATGAAACTGTCAACTTATCTACGCATATCTGGTATAAACTTTAGATATGTTGTAGTATAAAATTGTCATTTTGCAGAGGGTTGACTCGCATAAAGTTTTGTATGAAGGGGAAAATGCATTCAGGGGTAGCTGTAGTCGGTGCCATAGATGTGCAGTGTTTTTGAAAATGACGGGGATTCTCCATATTGATAAAGGCGGATTGTCAATTCTTCACACATTCAACAAGGATCACGATGGACCAAATTGGCTACGATGATGTTCACTAAACTGTGCTGGCTTTTGGTTGTTCTCTTTAATTCTAGGCTCAGAAATGAGTTGCATCTTGATGCTTGTTACATAACATACATTCTTTTGCTTTCTCGCAGACATACACTACTTTTGCCTTCTTTGTAACAGTGCTTTCCATCCAAAGGGGAGCAACAAATCTTTCTCCTAAATAGGGGAAGAACTCTTTCCAAAACCAAATGTTCTATTATGTGACAGGGGTGCTTGTCTCTCCTTCATCAAACACCACCCAAACAATGGCAGTGCAATCACATTGAGATAAAGGACCGCTCCCATAATGAGACGGGTGTAGTCAATAGTGAAGGTGCTCAATCTCTAAAACAGAAATGGCTTGTGATAGATTAATATGCTAAATGCCAAAAAGAAATGCTGATATCACAACAAATTTGAACAAGGAGCTAGTACTGAGAACAGCTCACAGTTAAAACTAAAATAAGGCACATGCCCCAATCGCATCATGACAAAATAGGGGATCCCAAATGATAACCCACAAAGCGTATTAGCCCCAACAGTGACATATTAAACGTTGGCAAACCAAATTGACCATTCTGCGACAATTGTGGGGCATCACTGCTTTGAGACCAGAGGTATAGCCCCACATGTCTGCTGCATCCGAGTCCAAAAATAGTTGAAAACGACACCGTCTGGGACAAGTCCGGACATGTCCTAGACATCTCGTGTTTTAATCGTTTTCAAATGAGGACACAGGATCTATAATTTTGGACACCTAGGACATGACAGGATGTGAGAGGACAGTGAAAATATCCCAATGATATTTGAAAGTCTGCCAATTTGGCAGACTTTCACATAGCTCTGGTACATTTCTACAATGGCTTGAAAGTCTGCCAGGTGTGGCAGACTTCTTGCACGATTCATTTGTGAAATTTTCGTGACATTCCCTTGGGCCAAGAGGTCGCATCAAAAATATCTTGAAAAAGAGCTACACGCTCTGTGCCATCCAAAACTAATGCCACAAATAGATTTTGTACGGCGCCGTGAATTGATTCCAGAATTGGTGATGATTTTGTCAATGAAGACAGACAGACGATTTCGCTATTTTTTGTTACTAATGTTAAACTCACATGTATATGATTCAGTATGAATCCAAAGTCTGCCAATTTGGCAGACTTTGAAAAGCGATATAGTGAGAAATCAAAGTCTGCCAAATTGGCAGACTTTCAAATTGTTGGGATATCATGTCAATGTACTAGAGAGTCCATGTCTGCAAATTTAAAAACGTGGACACTGTACTCTGTCGAACAGCCCCAATCAATTTACAAATCATTCAAAAAACAAAAACCCCCCCAAAACCCGACCAAAAACCCCCATATATATTTTTTTATTTTTTTATAAAAATAATTTTTTTTTTAATATTTTTTTAGGCACTGCAAGCGAAAAACACCGGTAACCTCCCGTACACTCGAGTGTACGGGGAGGTTACCGAGCCCCGAATGGTATCTTCCGGTAACCTCCCGGTACACTTCTGTAACCCTCCGGTAAACTAGTGTACGGGAGGGTTACCGGAGTCTACCGGGAGGTTACCGGAAATTTGAGACCAAGAGGAGCTTTTCGATTTTTTTCTACGTACGATAGGAATTGGTACGTTTTCACAGGAAAACAGACTTCTCAGTAAGTCTTAGAATCGATATCAATCTAATTAGTGGCTATAACTGCATTACTTAGTAGCTAAAAAATGTTTACCGGTGGCATACCGGAAGTGTACGGGAGGGTAACCGGAAGTGTACGGGAGGGTAACCGGAAGGTTACAGGAAGGCTACCGGAGAGTACCGGAGGGTTACCGGAGCATACGGGAGGCCTACCGGAACGTTACAGGAGGGTTACCGGGAGGGCTACCTACTGTTGAACTACAATAATAGAGTATGTGCAATTTATCTCCACTAATATAATTAAACATACTACATTTACATATTTAGGGGGCCCGCCCAACTCATCGCCCACCAAAAGGACACAGGTGCCAAAATTTCAGCCCCAAGCTGCTCCAAGATGAAAAACGATACTGTGGACAATATTATCACCAAGGTAGAAGAAAATTAATTATTTAATTGAAACTAAGCTGAAATGAAAACAATTGAAATATAGTATGACTTCAATAACTCACCATAAAAATTTACATGCCTCTGCAAACCGTTGTTGGCAACACGGCGGTGCAAGGCGAAATGCCAAACTCAGTCTGTGGACTGAGTTTTGGCTGTTCCCGTGCCTGGCCTGAAATAAAATAATTGAAAATTAGATGTAGTCAAGACATGTGTAGAAATAATTGTATTCTATTCAACTCACCTCTGTTAATATACCCGCCGCTGCCAAATATTGTTGGCAACACGGCGGTGCAAAGCGAAATCCCAAACTCAGTCTGTGGACTGAGTTTTGGGGATTTCAGATCTGGGCCTGTAACTATTTCATTGAAAAATAATTAACATGTGTTGAGTATAATAGGGTCAAAAATGATGAGTTAATCAAAACTCACCCCCAAAATATACCCGCCGCTGCCAATTGTTGTTGGCAACACGGCGGTGCAAATGGGAATGCCTAACTCAGTCTGTGGACTGAGTTTCGCGATTTCGCCAGTACACCTGTAACTAGTTAATTGGAAAAAATGGACATGTGGTGAGTATTATAGTGCGAAAAATGGTGAGTTCATGAAAACTCACCCCCAAAATATACCCGCCGCTGCCAATTGTTGTTGGCAACACGGCGGTGCAAAGCGGAATGCCTAACTCAGTCTGTGGACTGAGTTTCGGCGATTTTGCCAGTACACCTGTAACTAGTTAATTGGAAAAAAATGGACGTGTGGTGAGTATTATAGTGCGAAAAATGGTGAGTTCATCAAAACTCACCCCCAAAATATACCCGCCGCTGCCAATTGTTGTTGGCAACACGGCGGTGCAAATGGGAATGCCTAACTCAGTCTGTGGACTGAGTTTCGCGATTTCGCCAGTACACCTGTAACTAGTTAATTGGAAAAAATGGACGTGTGGTGAGTATTATAGTGCAAAAAATGGTGAGTTCATGAAAACTCACCCCCAAAATATACCCGCCGCTGCCAATTGTTGTTGGCAACACGGCGGTGCAAGGCGGAATGCCTAACTCAGTCTGTGGACTGAGTTTCGGCGATTTCGCCAGTACACCTGTAACTAATTAATTGGAAAAAAATGGACGTGTGGTGAGTATTATAGTGCGAAAAATGGTGAGTTCATCAAAACTCACCCCCAAAATATACCCGCCGCTGCCAATTGTTGTTGGCAACATGGCGGTGCAAGGCGGGAGGGATAACTCAGTCTGTGGACTGAGTTTCGGCCGTTCCCATCATGGGCCGGTGAGGTATCAGTGATGTAATTGAAAAAAATACACATGTGTGATGTGAAAGCAGTGAGAGGGCGCACTGCTACAGTTGTGTCTGGGTCAAGCACCATGCGTAGATATACTAAACTGTTTTATCATACGAATATGCCACACAAGAATTAGGTGATGTGATACAAAGGAATAAGTAACAAACACGTAGACACACTACGCCAATTTTCAGCCCCACTTATTATTCTTATGTTGTGTTCTTATTTTTTGGCGCAGTCACTTCTGGTAGTACCATATTTTGAAAATATGAATACGCCCAAAACGCACTCACCAAATGAAATCATAGATGAAGCCTAGAATTGAAACCAAAACTAGACCCAACAGGTGATCTTGCTGTTTACAACTCGTGATTCACTAAATGTGAGTCATGAAACAAACAACCACTCAGAAGATTTTTTTTGCTTCAAAACTTAGAGTGATAAACGAAAATGCGGCTTAAGTAATGTATAAAAAATCCGGTAACCCACCCATACACTCTTGAAATTCCGGTAACCTCCCCGTACACTCTGACGTTTTTGCGAGTGTACGGGAGGTTACCGTGTTTTGCTTGCAGTGGGAGAATCGCAAAGGGCCTTTTAAGTGGAGTTTAAAGAGGTCGAACTGAGGTACCGTTTAAAGGGACCCCTGGGACCCTGAACATGGGAACAAAATGATGACCCCCAGGATATAATATATTGAAACTATAGATAGAGAATAGTATGGTAGAGGCAGACTAGGTACTATGAGGGTACAGAGCACTTGCTCTACCGGAGCTTGGATAGCAAAAATGGTGTGAACTACATGAATCAGCAGTACTTGTTCTATATATCAATATTGTCACATGACTTCACCTGATGAAACAGATCAGGGGTGTGTAGACATACAGACATGGATGTCCTATTTGTTGAATGCCATTTTACATTGGACACAAACAGCATCTTCTTTGTAACTTTTAACTTTATGTTTATATAAATAAAACACCTAGCTGGGCTCCAGTTGATGTGCTCTGTGCAGGTCTAACAGGGAAAAAAGTAACAATGGACCCTTATTTGGCTCCTATTCTTTGTATCTTCTTTGTCAGTCTTTGGTTTTATTTTGCATCATTGATGTTTTGCGATAAAAGAGCATTTTTTCATACAAAATTAATAGCACATTTTTATCATTCAAAATCAGAATTTTGTCATACAAAGCAGGCTCATTTGCATGTGTACATGGATTTTCTTTGACTTCATTTCACTTTGTCCAGGAGTGACTGTTAGTAAAATAATCAAACACTCCTTTTAGAATCATCACAAGGTCTCAAAAGTCCCTGTCTGATTTTCAGAGTTTCACTGACCATTTTTTGTGTACAAAATTTGTTGGGAATAAAGAATCCATGGGGTTTGACCAAAATATCTGCTGAAACATCAAGCTCTTCCTTGCAGGTGGGGTATTTTGGGCCAAGTTGACACTGCAGTGTTACTTGCCCCAATGCAATATTTCCTGTTATGTGCAGCATGCCATAGCTGCGATGCCAAACATCTGAACTGCCAATCCACCCTTGCTTCCACCATGGTAAATGTTGACCAAAACAGACATCAAAGTGCAATCTGGGCAAGTGGTCTCCACTCATGTTCAATAAAATTTGTGTGTATGCATCAAATATACCTTTACATGTTTGTAAGCATCAAGAGAAGGTATCAAAAGGCCTTCTGGGTTGTCTTAACCTCTAACATAGTGATATAGAGCCCCATAGAGACCCCTGATAAAGGTAGTTTACAGATTCGATATATCCCAAAATCAGGTTAGCAATTCATTTGGGTAAGACAGACATTCTGATGACGGGCTGCACAAGGTTTTACAATATCATAGTGACCAAAGGAGATGTTTATAATAATGGGATAGCAAGGTTCTGATGGACCCAAATCACAGTGGAGGTTCCCTCAGGCTGTGACTTAGTAAGTCCGATTCTGAACCGACTACCGAACAATAGGGACTCATCTGCAACTGAGATTGTTTTCTGTCCTTGTTTTTTTCTTGAGCTGCCCAACAGGCCAACAGGTCAAATGACTTCTTGTTCCTATGGGAATAATACCATGAGGAATAGGAGGGGCACAATAGCATGATGAGTATCATGATCTTTTCATCTGATAGATTTCAATTAAGTTTGGGCATGTTGAAGGTTGAAAAACATCCATCAATGAACAAATAAGAAAACTTTCAAGCACATTCTACTCTGTAGTATTGATTGCTCAACGTTTATGTTTGGTGAGTGATTTTTTTATCATCTAGTCCTCTGGCTACATCTGACGTATACAAAAAGTCAAGGCAACTGCCTATGAAAACTACTTCACCCCAATGCACCTGTTTCGTCCAATGGACTATCCCACTTTGACGTTCTATTCTCTCTCTCCTTGTAACATTTTCAGTTTCATTCCACGGGACTATTTTCCCCATATCCAGTATATTAGGGTTAATAGTGGAAGAATCGGGGTGTCTTTTCTTTGTTGCAGTCTTGTTAAATTTCTTGCTCTTATGAGTACCTTCTTCAAACAGATTGCTTGGCCATCCTAAGGCGTTTCCATATCCATGTTTTAATGCATCGGGACCTGTCACAAAAACGACGTTTGGTTTCTCCAATGTTTTTAAATCTTGTAATCTCTTCAATATTTCATGTACTGTGTAGTAGCCAACAGGATGTTTAGGCTCCATAGCAAAGAACCATTGTGACGGTCTTGTCCAAGCATCACTGAAGAAAAATGCCTCATCATCAGCTTTGATTGGCGATATTTCGGTAAAGTTAGGTCCGGGAGGAACATCGATATCGGCATAAATGCCCCCGAACAAATAGACAACCAACATTCGCCAAACATCAATCTTCATAGCCCCCTTCAACTTTATACACCGCATCATGCTTTTGAGCTGGGGAAACTCCTTCCAATTTAATTGAAACACTCGTTCAACCGCATCATCGTCATGAAAATAAAACGAATGGTAGGGGAGTGCTTCTTTCCAAGCATTCGTTACAATTGCAAGGTCTGGCGGCAGACATCTCGATTTCATTGTCATGTGCATAATGCGCGGTATCTTGCGTGGCTTCAGCTCGATGTCCGACACAGTCCGATCGTATGTTGGGACAAGAGGTGGCGGACAAGATAAACTTCCAATTTCAGGGCTCCGGGCAATTTGCTCGAGAGTAAGCTTGACAATACTCTCCGTATTATCCAGGTGGTCTTATCCTATGCACGTTTTTCGACGGTTTTCTATTTACAAAACCTAATCATTCGAACTACAGAGTAATTATAATTTCTATTTTAATCGAACTTATCGCCAATGACAACATTCTAGTCCAATTCCTAGAAAGAGAATAGGACATTTTGATCAAAATAACTAAGGTCTCTTCATTTGGACGCCACCAATGACGAAAAACGAGAACTCGAACGAACGAAGCCAACGCGGGCACGGGAAGCCGAAAAGCAACGGCGGAAGGTCGTCAAACAAGTCGACGACAAACTCCCAATCGAAATTCATCTTCAACATCAAGAAGGCCAAGCGAAACGATCACCAAATCAAGGCCACCTTCGAAGACAGCGAAGGAAATCAAATCAAGGAGCTCATCCACACATTCGCGGACGGCGATCAAAAGGAACTCCTAATCGATTTTGAAAAGCAACTGATCAAGCTCGGGAATCGATACAATCTCTTCACGGAAGGGAAATGGAAGGTCCTCTGCCAGATTGGAGGACGCGCGCTCGAAGGTCGCTGCGAAGAAATCTGGGAGAATCAAGTCGAAGGACTTCGAAACCACAATACCGGAAACTCGGCGGCCCAGCGCGACAAATTCAAGAAGGGAATTCAAAAATTCAACAAGAAATACCTCGGAAGCGCTACGATCGATAATCAAAAGGACGCCATGGAAAATGGACAATTGCGCTACGAAGGAACGGACCACGAAGACCGTGGAACGCCTGTTCCAGATCAACGAAGACATCGAACTCCTCAGCGACGACGCCGAACCATTCTCGATGCGCGAGATGGCAAGAAAAATCATTCCCCGCAATCTTAAACCCGCAGCAAAACTAAAGTACCTCGACAAAGGAGGTGCCAAACTCCGTGAAAGGACGAAGTCATCGAACTCGCCGCGAAATCTCGGAGATCTTGGATGCCGAGTACGAAGTCGAACAAGCGCGAAAGCAAAGACAGAACAGTCGAAACAACGGAAACCACAATCACAATGGGGGCCAGGGCAATTCCCAGTCTGCTAAGGAGAACGCGACAATGCGCCGTGCAGGAAGCACGACGGAAAGCACAAGTGGAAGGACTGCCCGACAATTGGAGCAACAAAGATCGAAGCTCCTCCACAACACAGCAAAACTCTACCCCTCGCAGCAACAGCAACAACAGATCCCGATCGAATCGAGGAGAAGTCACGCCGACAGAAAGCGAAAACAATTCCACTCGCCTCGCTCTCGAGGAGTGAGATTCGAAGAAGTCGACTACGACACCGACGACGATGCCAACTCTCGCGGCGAAGTGATGGCGATCAACACCAGCCAGCGCCCCACCAATTTGCACCCGATCACAGTGATCACTTTTCCTGACAAAAATCAAAAGAGAGTTGCGTGCAAGGTACTTCTTGACCAATGCTGCACCGACAAGGGCCTAATCTCGCAAGACCTAGTAGAAATGCTCGACCTCCCGACGACGAAGGGAGATCCTCGCACCTTCACCACAGCGTCTGGCACAGTATCTGCCAATCAAATCCTGAAAGTCGACAACGTCATGCTTCCATGTTTGTCGACCAATCGCACTTTCGCGGCCGAACTCATGGTAATTCCGTCTCAGAGACACAGCAACTATGAGGTCATTTTAGGAGAGGAATCCATGCGCGCGCTCGACCTCGACACGAGCGTCAGGGACAACACTATATCGTGGGGCGACAAGGAAATCCCCATGGTGCCTCGAGACTACTGGACCGAAGACAGGATCCTACGTCACAAAGCCCGACTCAGTAAACAGCCGTTAGTTGGCACCAATGGGGCCAACGAGGTCTCTAACAGAGTACAGACCAACAATGCCCACATCGCAACCGACGGAGCGCCCATCGAAGAATCCAACGCAACGGAAGCTCTGCAAGCCGTCGCCTACAAAAAGGCCAACCTTGAAGAAGTAGCACAAAGCTGTACCAACCTCACTCATGAACAGCAAAGCAAACTCCTTGCCGTACTCAAAGAGCACGAGCAACTTTTCCGTGGATGCCGAGGCGAATGGAAAGGCGACCCAGTTTCTATCAAGGTCATGAAAGGAGCAACACCCATTTGGGTGAAACCATACCCGGTACCTCTCAAGAATCGCCAAGTCTTTCGAGAAGAAGTATACCGACAATGCGACATCGGCGCACTTCGTGAACTCACACCCGAAGAAATCGAAACTCGCGAATGGGCATCTCCATGCTTTGGAGTACCGAAGAAGGATGGAACGATCCGACTCGTTATGGACTTTCGCCAACTCAACAAAGTCCTCGAACGCAGAGAGTACCACCTACCAACCATCGACGAACTATTCACCGACATCAGAGGATTCATCTTCGCCTCTGTTGTTGATCTTAATATGGGTTATCTCTCAATCTCAGTCACCAAGGAAACTCGAGAAATACTCACCATCGTGACGACATTTGGTTTCTTTGAGTGCTGTGTCCTACCGATGGGAATCAAACCAGCCACAGACATCTTTCAATCCAGAATGGTTGGAGTATTCCAACCAATGACGCGGAACAAACCAAATCCCTACATCGACGACATCTTCCACGGGAAAGGTGACGACTTCGACTCCCACCTCAAAATCCTATCTGAAATCTTCACGAGACTGTTGGAAGCAGGAATGCAAGTCAACCTGGCAAAGAGTGAGCTCTGCGCCACTGAAGTGGAGTTCCTCGGGTTCCGTCTGAAACAAACCGGCTTTCAACCCACACGCAAGAGGATTGAAGCAATTCTCAAACTCTTACCGCCACACAATGTCAGAAAAGTGAGAGGGTTTCTCGGAACCATCAACTTCATCAAGAATCACATTCCAAATCGCGCCGCCATCATGGCCCCCATCACATTACTCACAAAGGACAATCAACCTTTTATCTGGGGGGAGGAACAACAGCAAGCTTTCGACAAGACAAAGGCTGCTGTCGCAAACTCCATCCTGTGCACCTACCCGGACCCCAACAAACCATTCATCATTTATCCCGATGCCTCACAGAAATACGCTATGGGAGCAATGCTTGCCCAATCCGTCAATGGTACGGAAGAAATCATCAGTGTTTTCTCTCGAAAATTCAACGATGCGCAACTGAAGTACACAGTCGGAGAACAGGAACTTCGCTGCATTCAAGCATGCAGATTTTTCCACGACATAATCTACATTTGCGAGGTCGTCATTCGAAGCGACCACATGAACATCACACGAGCAGAAACAAAACACACAAGCCTACGAGTTTTACGTCAACGAATCACACTCGACCAAGAATACGGTGCCAAGTTTGAGCACATCGCAGGTGAACACAACACCGGCGCCGACGGTCTCAGTCGCCTTGCCATGAGCGACAAGATCCCACCAAGCCTACTCACGGAAGTCTACGCAATTGACGAACTCGACCAAGACAACAACCCAGACTTCCCACTGGCAATGACACTCATCAAGTCTGAACAGGACAAGGACACCAAGCTCCAGTCTCTACTTAAACAAGACCGCTACAAATCGAACTTCGGTATTTTAACCTTTGGAGACCACGAAGTACACACTTTCAACACCAAAGTTTGGGTACCACCGAGTCTTCAGCGACGAATCATCGAATGGTACCACACCAATCTTCGCCACCCGGAGTGACTCGCACTCTCAACTCGATTGGTCAAACCTTCGGCTGGAAAGGCATGCGCACTCATGTCGGCTTACGTGAAATCATGCGACGAATGTCAACGCCACAAAATCGCCGGCAAACCACAATATGGAATCCTACCTCTCGTACCGGCCCTCAAAGCTAAAATGCCATTCGAAAAAGTACACGTGGACTGCGCCGCCCCTGGACAGTTCAGATCGGCTCAAAAGCATCCAGAGACAAGATCGAATACCAAATCCACGCCATGTCGATGGTGGATGCTGGAAGCGGATGGCTAGAACTCGCACTCATCCCCACAGCCAACTCCAAAAGTTGCGCCATGCAATTCGACAAACAATGGCTCTGTCGCTACCCACGTCCCACGAATGCGGACATGACAACGGTAGTGAATTTATCGGCGAGGAATTCCAAGAACTCCTCCTCAGCTATGGAATCAAATCGAAACCCACGACAGTCAAAAATCCTACTGCACAATCAGTTGTCGAACGCTTACATCTAACACTCGGAGACAACCTTCGCACGTCCATCTACTCAGACAACAACTGGCAGGATGACATCAACCATCTCATTCAAGCGGTAGCTTGGGCCTTGCGCACCACTACCCCTTCGAACATACCCTACAATCCCGGACAAATGACTTTCGGCATGGACATGATCTTTCGTCAGCAGATTAACCTCCCCGTACACTCTGACGTTTTGCGAGTGTACGGGGAGGTTACCGGTGTTTTTTGCTTGCAGTGGGAGAATCGCAAAGGGCCTTTTAAGTGGAGTTTAAAGAGGTCGAACTGAGGTACCCGTTTAAAGGGACCCCTGGGACCCTGAACATGGGAACAAAAATGATGACCCCCAGGATATAATATATTGAAACTATAGATAGAGAATAGTATGGTAGAGGCAGACTACGTACTATGAGGGTACAGAGCACTTGCTCTACCGGAGCTTGGATAGCAAAAATGGTGTGAACTACATGAATCAGCAGTACTTCGTTCTATATATCAATATTGTCACATGACTTCACCTGATGAAACAGATCAGGGGTGTGTAGACATACAGACATGGATGTCCTATTTGTTGAATGCCATTTTACATTGGACACAAACAGCATCTTCTTTGTAACTTTTAACTTTATGTTTATATAAATAAAACACCTAGCTGGGCTCCAGTTGATGTGCTCTGTGCAGGTCTAACAGGGAAAAAGTAACAATGGACCCTTATTTGGCTCCTATTCTTTGTATCTTCTTTGTCAGTCTTTGGTTTTATTTTGCATCATTGATGTTTTGCGATAAAAAGAGCATTTTTTCATACAAAATTAATAGCACATTTTTATCATTCAAAATCAGAATTTTGTCATACAAAGCAGGCTCATTTGCATGTGTACATGGATTTTTCTTTGACTTCATTTCACTTTGTCCAGGAGTGACTGTTAGTAAAATAATCAAACACTCCTTTTAGAATCATCACAAGGTCTCAAAAGTCCCTGTCTGATTTTCAGAGTTTCACTGACCATTTTTTGTGTACAAAATTTGTTGGGAATAAAGAATCCATGGGGTTTGACCAAAATATCTGCTGAAACATCAAGCTCTTCCTTGCAGGTGGGGTATTTTGGGCCAAGTTGACACTGCAGTGTTACTTGCCCCAATGCAATATTTCCTGTTATGTGCAGCATGCCATAGCTGCGATGCCAAACATCTGAACTGCCAATCCACCCTTGCTTCCACCATGGTAAATGTTGACCAAAACAGACATCAAAGTGCAATCTGGGCAAGTGGTCTCCACTCATGTTCAATAAAATTTGTGTGTATGCATCAAATATACCTTTACATGTTTGTAAGCATCAAGAGAAGGTATCAAAAGGCCTTCTGGGTTGTCTTAACCTCTAACATAGTGATATAGAGCCCCATAGAGACCCCTGATAAAGGTAGTTTACAGATTCGATATATCCCAAAATCAGGTTAGCAATTCATTTGGGTAAGACAGACATTCTGATGACGGGCTGCACAAGGTTTTACAATATCATAGTGACCAAAGGAGATGTTTATAATAATGGGATAGCAAGGTTCTGATGGACCCAAATCACAGTGGAGGTTCCCTCAGGCTGTGACTTAGTAAGTCCGATTCTGAACCGACTACCGAACAATAGGGACTCATCTGCAACTGAGATTGTTTTCTGTCCTTGTTTTTTTCTTGAGCTGCCCAACAGGCCAACAGGTCAAATGACTTCTTGTTCCTATGGGAATAATACCATGAGGAATAGGAGGGGCACAATAGCATGATGAGTATCATGATCTTTTCATCTGATAGATTTCAATTAAGTTTGGGCATGTTGAAGGTTGAAAAACATCCATCAATGAACAAATAAGAAAACTTTCAAGCACATTCTACTCTGTAGTATTGATTGCTCAACGCTTATGTTTGGTGAGTGATTTTTTATCATCTAGTCCTCTGGCTACATCTGACGATACAAAAGTCAAGGCAACTGCCTATGAAAACTACTTCACCCCAATGCACCTGTTTCGCCCAATGGACTATCCCACTTTGACGTTCTATTCTCTCTCTCCTTGTAACATTTTCAGTTTCATTCCACGGACTATTTTCCCCATATCCAGTATATTAGGGTTAATAGTGGAAGAATCGGGGTGTCTTTTCTTTGTTGCAGTCTTGTTAAATTTCTTGCTCTTATGAGTACCTTCTTCAAACAGATTGCTTGGCCATCCTAAGGCGTTTCCATATCCATGTTTTAATGCATCGGGACCTGTCACAAAAACGACGTTTGGTTTCTCCAATGTTTTTAAATCTTGTAATCTCTTCAATATTTCATGTACTGTGTAGTAGCCAACAGGATGTTTAGGCTCCATAGCAAAGAACCATTGTGACGGTCTTGTCCAAGCATCACTGAAGAAAATGCCTCATCATCAGCTTTGATTGGCGATATTTCGGTAAAGTTAGGTCCGGGAGGAACATCGATATCGGCATAAATGCCCCCGAACAAATAGACAACCAACATTCGCCAAACATCAATCTTCATAGCCCCCTTCAACTTTATACACCGCATCATGCTTTTGAGCTGGGGAAACTCCTTCCAATTTAATTGAAACACTCGCTCAACCGCATCATCGCCATGAAAATAAAACGAATGGTAGGGGAGTGCTTCTTTCCAAGCATTCGTTACAATTGCAAGGTCTGGCGGCAGACATCTCGATTTCATTGTCATGTGCATAATGCGCGGTATCTTGCGTGGCTTCAGCTCGATGTCCGACACAGTCCGATCGTATGTTGGGACAAGAGGTGGCGGACAAGATAAACTTCCAATTTCAGGGCTCCGGGCAATTTGCTCGAGAGTAAGCTTGACAATACTCTCCGTATTATCCAGGTGGTCTATGACAGAGAGTTGTGTCCTTGGGCATTGAAAATTGCAAAAACTCAACACCATAACTAAAAGCACAGTGTACATCCCCGGTGAAAGAACACCCTTGAGTGAGCGTGGCATTGTTGACTGTTGGAATATCTGACTGTGTTGTAGAGATAACACGGAAAACAAAAGTGAAGGAAGGTTTCAACATCAAGTTTAAGATCTCCGCATCACATCAATCCATCGGCAACCTCGTCGGCAACTCTCCCATTGAGTAACTCACCTTTATTGCCGCAACAAGCTTCACAGGCTGTTCCTGAAGAAGTAGCGAGCCGAGATGCTGCTTGTATTGCTATAGTTGGCCATAGGACGACCCTTGCGCCGCCGCGACACAATAAGGAAGAAAAAATGTATCGGACTGACAGAAGTTGCGTGGGATTGCCGGAAGAGAACGGATTGGCATAATCTGGCATATTTTCCCGGGAGTGGGCGTAGCAAGTCTCGATTTCAACGGATGTTGCGAGAAATATCAAGATTTTTTCAAAATCTAAGTTGTGTTGGAAACTGAGCCCCTTTTCTCCTTCTTATCCTTCTTCAGTGAGACAGTTTTTTTCACTTTTTGCCAAAACAGGTACTGACCAACAAGTTGATCTAAACTTACCTGTAAATAATTCATTTTTTGGTTTGACTTACATGGGTAGTCTCGATGTTTTAATATGTGTCTACCTTTAAAATTACATCTTTGTGAACAGCATAAAGGACAGCGCTATAACGTGTATGACATTTTTTTCAAGAATGGTTCTGTAAACTTGAAGAGATCATTAAAGTGTCACAAAACATTGTAGTCATACAACAATGATTCTGTAAACTTGAAGGGAATGTTATCGTGTCACAAAAGAGTGTCTAACAAGAACGATTTCGCAAACTAAAAGGGAACCTTCGTAAACTACTTTTATTTTACTTTTAAAATGGGCGTGATCGCAAGTACGGCGCACGTGAAGCACACGAAGTGCTCGCGCCCATTTGCAACTGCTACTTATGACAAGCAACTGTGGGATATACTCTACCTCTAGAGAGACAAGCCACTTTATTAAGTCTTCCTCTGTCTCTACAAATCGCATTCTGTCTAGCTTGCTACAAAAAATCTTGCAGAGGCTGCTGGTAATGAATTCTAAAAAGTTTAAGAGGATGTCGTCGAGTTCATCATTAGGCAGTGTCGGTTGCAAATACAATGATTTCCTTTTTTCCTTTTTTCTTTTTTTCCTTTTTTCTTTTTTCCTTTTTTCTTTTTTCCTTTTCCCCTATTTTCCTCTTTTCCTTTTTTCCACTGGAAAGTTGCCCGCTATCCGTCATCCGTTGGGGTGGAAATTTTTGATTTAAGTCCAGGTTGGAGTCAAGCGAGGACTGAAGAAAATAATTCCCTCCCCCTTCCTTCCTCCCTTGTCCACTCTCGAAAAAGTTGTCTGTTCATTACAAGTCGCGTTCGCGGTGCCACAAAAGCATGGCAATGCATGATTGTGTCCTATATACATTAATTCAAGTGCAAGCACTGGATGCAAGACTATAGCCATACCTCCCAAATGGACTCCAGCACAGACACATCTCCAGATCCCATCACTGATAAGCTGGGGATGGTGGCTCCGGAGTTCCGTTGTTGTTTGATAATGATATTCATGGTGGTTTCTTACAAGTTAATGATGAACAATCATTCATGGGATCATCAAAGGGATCTAATGCGAGTTCCAGAGCATCAAACTCCGACACCAAGGCAATTTCTTCCATTGCTAGAGACCTGAAGCAATTAGACGAGCGGAGCATTGCTCTTTAAAAGTTTGAAGAAGAACAGAAACAGAAAGATCGGTCACACAATACAGAAGAGAGAAAACAAAAAGAACAACATGCTTTGAAAGAAAGAACCAGTAGTGAAATTGAAACTCTTGAACAGGGGAAGGGACAAGATGAATGACAATTGTTGCTTTGTAACAGCAAACTTCAGAGGTTGGACGTAATGGATCCTGCTACTGATGCTAGGCAGATGTTCATCAATAATATTGGTGAGAGGTTGGAAAGTAAGAGAAAGGAGAGCTCACTGCCTTGGATAAGAAGACAAGTAACATGAATGAAACTCCACAGAAGAGCAATTTCACTCCCTAGTTAACAATTGCACCCATTAGTTATTTTTAATTTAATCAAAATAATACTGTGAATCCCCGATGTGTTCGGTGCCCTCTAGTTTAGTATCAAGATTTTTTAAAAATCTTAGTTGTGTTGGAAACTGAGCCGTTTTCTCCTTCTTCTTCTCCTTCTCCTTCTTCTCCTTCTCCAGTGAGACAGTTTTTTTGCTTTTTGCCACAACAGGTACAGATCTATAAGTTGATCTTAACTTACCTGTAAAAAATTCCCATTTTCGTTTGGACTTACATGGGTAGCTATATTGTTCTAAGTTATCATTTACCTTTAAAAATATATCTTGTTAATAGTATGAAAGAACAACGTGTCAATTTTTATAAGAATGGTAATATGGTAACTTGAACTACTAGTCAATTTTTAGTAGAATGGTAATAGTAACTTGAAGTG
>JABMIG010000273.1:51844-189347 GCA_013187285.1 Cyclotella cryptica
CCATAGTGAAAATACGGTTACACCACGGCAGTGTCCCATAGTGAAAATACGGTTTTACACATAATACGGATTTACACAACGGCCGTGTCACATAGTGAAAATACGGATTTACACCACGAAAGTGAAAATACGGATTTACACACACGACCATGTCTCATAGTGAAAATACGGATTTACACAATTTACATACACGACCATGTCCCATAGTGAAAATACGGATTTACACAATTTACACACACGGCCATGTCTTATAGTGAAAATACGGATTTAGACCACGGCCGTTTCCATAGTGAAAATACGGATTTACACCACGGCCGTGTCCCATAGTGAAAATACGGATTTTCAACAAGGCCGTGTCCCAGAGTGAAAAGACGGATTTACGCTACAGCCATGTCCCATAGTGAAAATACGGATTTACGCTACAGACGTGTCCCATAGTGAAAATACGCATTTTCAACACGGCCGTGTCCCATAGTGAAAATACGGATATACACAAAATACGGATTAACAAGACGGCCGCATTCCAAAGTGAATATACGGATTTACACAAAATACGGATTTAGACCACGGCCGTGTCCCATAGTGAAAATACGGATTTACACAAAATATGGATTTACACCACGGCCGTGTCCCATAGTGAAAATACGGATTTACACAAAATACGGATTTACACCACGGCCGTCTCCCATAGTGAAAATACGGATTTACAGAAGATATGGATTTTCTCCACGGCCGTGACCCATAGTGAAAATACAGATTTACACAAAATACGGATTTACACCACGGCCGTGTCCCATAGTGAAAATACGGATTTTCACAAAATACGGATTAACACCACGGCCGTGTCCCACAGTGAAAATACGGATTTACACCACGGCAATTTACACAAAATACGGATTTACACCACCGCCGTGACCCATAGTGAAAGTACGGATTTACACACAATGGCAATTTACACAAAAAAATTCGGATTTTCAACACAGCCGTGTCTCATAGTGAAAATACGGATTTACACCACGGCCATGTCCCATAGTGAAAATTCAGATTTACACCACGGCCGTTTCCAGAGTGAAAATAGGGATTTACACCATGGCCATGTCCCTTAGCGAAAATACGGATTTAGACCACGACAGTGTCCCATAGTGAAAGTAAGGATTTACACGACGGCCGTATCCATAAGCGAAAATACGGTTTTACACCACGGCCGTGTCCCATAGTGAAAATAAGGATTTCCATCACGGCCGTGTCCTATAGTGAAAATACGGATTTCCACCACGGTGGATTTACACGAAATACGGATTTACACCACGGCCGTGTCCCATAGTGAAAATACAGATTTAACCAAAATACAAATTTACACCATGGCCGTGTCCCATAGTGAAAATACGGATTTACACAAAATACGGATTTACACCACGGCGGTGTCCCATAGTGAAAATACGGATTTACACCACGGCAATTTACACAAAATACGGATTTACACCACGGCCGTGACCCATAGTGAAAATACGGATTTACACTACGGCCGTGACCCATAGTGAAAATACGGATTTACACCACGGCCGCGTCCCATAGTGAAAATACGGATTTACACCACAGCCGTGTCCCATAGTGAAAATACGGATTTACACCACGGCTGCATCCTATAGTGAAAATACGGATTTACACCACGGCAGTGTCCCATAGTGAAAATTCGGATTTACACGGATTTCCACCACGGCGGATTTACACAAAATACGGATTTACACCACGGCCGTGTCCCTTAGTGAAAATAAGGATTTACACAAAATATGAATTTACACCACGGCCGTGTCCCATAGTGAAAATACAGATTTACACAAAATACGGATTTACACCACGGCCGTGTCCCATAGTGAAAATACGGATTTACACACAATGGCAATTTACACAAAATACGGATTTACACCACGGCCGCGTCCCATAGTGAAAATACGGATTTACACCACAGCCTCGTCCCATAGTGAAAATACGGATTTACACCACGGCTGCATCCCATAGTGAAAATACGGATTTACACCACGGCCATGTCCCATAGTGAAAATTCGGATTTACACCACGGCCGTTTCCAGAGTGAAAATAGGGATTTACACCACGGCCGTGTCCCTTAGTGAAAATACGGATTTAGACCACGGCCGTGTCCGATAGTGAAAGTAAGGATTTACACGACGGCCGTATCCCTTAGCGAAAATACGGATTTACACCACGGCCGTGTATACATGAGCACGTCATTACAAGAATGAAAAATCTATGCATATGTATAGGGAAAGTTGTCAATACGTCATTCCATGAATGACCCTCCATGCATATGTATAGGGGAAATTAAAGTAGCCATGATTATGATCAATTATAGCTCCAACGTTGCTTTGACTTTCAGTACCACATTACAAGAATGACCATCTATGAACATGTTTAGGGGTGGTTGTCATTCCCACTTACCACAGTAGCCCTCTATGCAATGGCCATGATATATTATGATGAATCATAGTTCAATATTAATCTCATAAATCTGTTGTCCAGACCATTTGCACCTCTTCTGATTTATTGTAGCAATGCCTCAAAGTTTATATTCACAAGAAATGGCGAGTTCAGGATCATTTGATGATGAAACAACTAAAAAGAATCCAGGCAAGATGGAAACAATTGTTATTAGATTGTAATTTATATTCCTTATAATCATTTTCATATTGATCTTATGGACTTTTCATTTTCAGATGAATCATTGACGATGCAGATTTTGAGAAATAGTGAGATTGCGAAGCGCAATAAAAGAAAGCTTAACAAACAACAAGCCAATAAAAGACATCGTGAAAAATGTGCTGAGGAAAAGGAAAAAATACAACAACAAAATCAGGTCTATTACCAAAAATGCAAAGATTCCATTTGCCAGAAGAAGAAGGAGCACTACGAGGGCAACGTGGATTCCATTTGCCAGAAGAGGAAGGAGCACTACGAGGGCAACGTGGATTCCATTTGCCAGAAGAAGAAGGAGCACTACGAGGGCAACGTGGATTCCATTTGCAAGAAGAGGAAGGAGCACTACGAGGGCAACGTGGATTCCATTTGCAAGAAGAGGAAGGAGCACTACGAGAGCAACGTGGATTCCATTTGCAAGAAGAAGAAGGAGCACTATGAGGGCAATGTGGATTCCATTTGCCAGAAGAGGAAGGAGCACTACGAGGGCAACGTGGATTCCATCTGCCAGAAGAGGAAGGAGCACTACGAGGGCAACGTGGATTCCATTTGCCAGAAGAAGAAGGAGCACTACGAGGGCAATGTGGATTCCATTTGCCAGAAGAGGAAGGAGCACTACGAGGGCAACGTGGATTCCATTTGCCAGAAAAGAAAAGAGCATTACAGAAGCCATTCAGATTCAATTCGATCGAAAAAGAGAGCACATTATTCAGATTTGAAAACCACGAAAGAGACTCAAGGAAACTTTGAATCGTCAAGAGTTACAGAAGGTGATGGCAGAAATTTGAGAATGGCAACAACATCAATTGAAAGTGGGCAACAGCTCAGTGTAGATCAAATTAAGGGCTATTTGACGAACCAATTGACACAAGAACGGTTGGAGAATTTAGTTCAGAAAGTGAAAGAGAAATTGATCATGTCAACAACTGTGGAAGGAGATCGGAACAGACATCGTGCGCACGCGTCTGTGTTGTGTGTGATTGCCTCATTATCGGAATGGAGAGTGTGTACTACATTGAGAAAGATCAATTGCTCATTAATTCTTCGAGGTTGTGCGTTTCAGAATATGAACAATATTACGATGGGATTTCATTGCACAGAGAGTTGGTTCAGCAGTATCAAGTACATGACGATGATTTGAAGCACTTATTATTGTCTCCAAGAGCTATTGTCAATGAAAGAGGCTATGAGTGCTGTGATTGTTGTTACAGAAGTTTAGCAGCAACCAAAAAAGAAAGCAGTGAATACAATCCTCCAAAATTTGCTATTGCAAATGGATTTGCTATTGGCCACATTCCAGAAACCATTTCATTTTGTGGTAAGGATGGTGCACGTCATGAGAGGCATATTGATGCAGAGAGAGACTTGGATGACCTTATCTGTGCAGCAATAAGTCCAGTCCGTCCATTTGGATATGTTCACGCCTACACTGCTGGGAGTCAAAAATCAATCAAGGGACATTTTTCTTTGTTCAGTGTGGATCAGTCTCATGTTGGCGGGGCATTACACAAATATCGAAGTACTGGAGCAGCAAAGAATATTTATGTAGTGTTATGTGGCAGAATGACTCCAGAACAAAAAGCGATAGTAAGAAGGCAGGCTCAATTGGACACCGATTTGTTCATGGATCTTTTGACATGGTTTATCAAAGAATCTCGGCATGCGGGGTACAAGGATGTTAATCCACCAGATGAGTGTCCAGATCCAGTCATTGTTCTTCAAGAAGAAGACAATGAGAATAATACTGATAATTCTGTTGATTCGAATTTGGAATGCAAGATGGATGGAAAAACTTACTACTTTTCAAGTGAAGCCCAAAATCCAACTCACGATAATTCTGTTTTCGACAATTCTGAGGACTTTGTTCATGCTATGCTCAATTCAGCTGCTCCAACTATGTTGATGTATGGGGGAAGCTATTTAAAAGGACACGAAATCAATTTGGAGGATGCATTTCCAATTCAATTTCCTTTCAGCACAGGAGGTCCCAATTGTGGAAAAAGAGAAAAGTAGATGTTTCTCATGAAGCATGCTTACATCACTACATGAGATTGTCATTGAATCAGTTTATGCGCCCAGACTTTATCTTGGTTTGCTATCAGCTCATGTGTCGGAGTACGTCATATACGACGGGCTTGATTAAGTGTCGTTCCAACTTTCAAGGAAGATCTTTAGGAGATATGATTTCAAAGCTTTCCATCAGTGATGTCCACTTGGCAGCAAAACAATTAAATAGAATGCAAGCACAGAATAATCCATTGCAGACAAATTCATCTGGAGCATCTTTTTGAAATCAGTGACAACTGCATGCAAAGTTCTTGGACACACAACAGAAGCTGCGAAAGAAGCGAGGAAAAAGTTGTATGCGCTTTGCGATCGGTTCGGCTCCCACAGCATCTTTTTTACTGTTACACCAGATGATGAATGTAACTTTCGTGTGCGCATGTATGCAAACCAGGGAAAGGAAATTCACGTACCTTCTCCTGATTGCACCGACTCAGAATGCATTTATGACTTTGAACTTCGAGCTCGAAAAAGGACAAGGTATCCTGGAGCATGTTCGTTGGATTATCAAGCAGCCATACAAGCTGTTTGCGAATTGCTAGGATGGGATTACAAGAATAATTGTTCCAAAGGCATTGGCATGTTTGGGAAATGTAAGGCGTTTGTTAGAGCTGACGAGGAACAGGGAAGATTTACATTACATGGTCATTGTTTGGTTTGGATTGAGAGATTTGATGAAATAAGGGAATTGTTTTTTGATGAAGATCAATTGATTAGGCAAGCAGCACGTGATGAGATTTGTGCTTATGTGGACAAATGCTTTTGCTCTGATTACGAATACAGTCCAGATTTAGAAGTGATTCATGAAGAGTGTAAGACTTGTGGAACCATCGAAGAATTGTTTGAAGAAGCGGATGCACAAACATTGCGGGACTGCAGAAATGAAAATTTCACCAGGGAACTGGGAGGCAAAGTGTTGAGATGCAAAGTTTGTTCTCAAAGTGACAGTCAAAGTTCCAAAGCTGGTGTTTCGACAGTAGATGTTTCTCACATGGTCCTTGATTCCCTGAAGAAGAAGTGTGCTATCGCTGCTGTTGGTGAACATGGCCACGACGATCATTGCTCTGTGGAGGATGTTACTTTTCCTCCTTCAAAAGAGAGGTGTGACATTTTGACATATCGCTACCCTCTCGATGATTTGTCTTCTGAATCAAGTTTTTATTTCAATAGAGATGTGAGGCATCACATTGCAACACGAAGGATGAATGAGCATGATTGGAAGCATCGTCATTCATGTTTCAAATACAGTAAAGAATGCAGAGCTCCCTTCCCGAGGCAACGTGTTGCTGAAACTGAGTTTCAAGAAGATAATGACGAGGAAGAAAAAGTACATTGTGGAAGTCTCTAGTGAAGGATGATCTTGCAGTGTACCCTTTTGTAGTGAATTCCAAGAGACCAGTTGGCTGTGAATATCTCAACACTCACAGCAAGTTTATAACAAGGACACTTGGTTGCAACAGTAATGTTCAAATTGGAAGTCCAAGGTGTATGTTTTATGTTGTGCATTACTCCACCAAATCAACACAAAAAGAAGACAAGGGTGTCGATTTTGAAAGAGTTGGTAATCAAGTAATTCGGCGCATCCAAAAAGAAACAGAGCGTTTGCTTGCGCAACGTAATTTGCAAGATCCTCCTGAAAGTGAGCGAGATGATGGCTTCCGAGAAGGTCTGATTAGATTTCTGATTGGAATGAGTATTCATATGAGTCAGGATGTTGTCAGTGCCACTATGGCTCATTTGCTGATATGTCAACATGGGTCGAGATTTTCATTTTCTCACGAGTTCCACGACATGCTTGTTGGTCAAATGTTAAACAAGCTGGATGGGAAAGAACCAGGCGATTTTGTTCTCCGAAGAAGAAATAGAGGTCAAAACGGAGAAGTAGATATGTGGCCCGATTTTTCGGTGAATGATTATCTTTATAGACCAGATTGTTTGGAGAGTATAAGTTTTTTGAATTTTCAGGAAGCTATGAGAGAGTTGCACTATCATTCCAGAGAATGAGCAATGTAGACGAAAATGGCATGCCGGTTTTAAAAGAAGGGGAGTTATGCTTTGGGCAAGATCATCCAGGTCGGAGATACTGTTGTGTCAAGAAGTCCAAGAAAATTCGAGTGCCTAAACTTTCAATGCCCAAAGGAATGATTTGTGATTTGGAGGATCTTAGCCTATCAGATGAAAATCCAAGTCAACAAGTTTTGGAAAGCAGAGAGAACTATGCAAAAGCAGTTTTGGTGATGTTTGTTCCTTTTCGTACCAACATGATATTCTCTCTTGTGGATGACGAATGCTTGTGGGACAAAATGAACCGTCTTCTTACAGCAACTGATGCATCAAATTTGTTCTACAAAGAAGGCAGCAAAATCCTTCAAAATATGCAAGATACATTCCAAGCAAGAAGATGTAAAGTTCCTGTGGAAGCATTGAAGAAATTAACTGTTTCGAATCAATGTGATGATGAAAGCTGTCAGGACCATAGATATGACTCTGATGATGAATATTCTGATTTCGGGGAAGCCGAGTCAGTGGAGCAATACAACCAAGATGAGCTGGATCCAGGATATCAGAGTGATGAATTGGATGAGTCCCGTTGTTTAAATGATTTGAAAAGGGGGGATGACTTGCCAGACAGCAAAACCATTCATTCAAGGCAGAAAGGATCCGAATCAATTTTTCTTAATGAAGAAGCTTCTGTAGGAAGACCAGGTGAAAGAGTCAACAACCATCAATCGGAAAACCTGAATCATGGCAGCACAGTTTTTAGTAGTGGGGCCAGTAAATACAAGACACTCCTCGCTTTCGTCAGCGGAGCTATAGTTGGAAACAACTTTGATCACAACGATGAAGCATGCCCTTCAGTTTCTGAGAATTTTCCGGATGTCCAACAGAATAATGATGATCACACCACAGAAGCCAGTGATTGGGCAGCACTCGGTGTTACTCCTAATTTCGATCAAACTAACATCCCGTCAATGAAAAGTGTAGCAGAAAAAGTTTCCAAACAGAAAGGTATCACACTTGACAAAATCCAGTATATAGCATATGAAATCATTTGTAGCTCCTTTTTGCTGAATTTATTGAACGATGGATGGATCAAGCAGTCAGAGTCAACTTCGAGTTTTGCTGCAGATGAAGATGAACGCAATGATGAAATGACAGCAAACATAAAACAAAAGATAATTGATAAGCTTAAGGGAATTGGTGCAAAAGATCAGTTGCTCATGTTTGTTACTGGGGCAGCTGGAGCTGGGAAGAGTACAGCAATTGAAGTGACTCAACAATTTTGCTTTGAATTCTGCAGATCAATGGATATCATTTGGGGCGAAAAAACATTTCTTTTTACTGCAATCACTGGGTGTGCAGCTGCATTATTTGGTGGAGTCACTTTACACAGTGTTGCATTTCTGAATTCAAAGTCGAAGAATATTTCAGATGAAATGATGAAAGTTTGGGAGCAAGTTCGAATGCTGATCATAGATGAAATTTCGTTTTCCGCACAAGATCTTATGGACAAATTAAACAGTCGCCTCAATCATGTTAGACGAAAACGATCCAGTGACAACAAGGTTTTATCTCCTAACATGATTTTTGGTGGGTATTCCATTATTTTTTGTGGAGATTTTCGTCAACTTCCTCCAGTCAAAGTCAGCGAAAACCAATTATTATATTCTGGCTCCGGTTTGTGGGAAAATTCAATCAATGTGGCTATTGTGCTCAACAACAGTCACAGGTTCCAAGATGACCCAGAATACGGAGAAATACTGAAAAGAATGTGGGAAGGAAAATTCACAAGGGAAGACTGTCGCAAAATTAATGAAAGATTGATCGGAGAAAAAGTACAATTGCCCAAAGTGGAAGACGATGGTGACATATCGTATGCATGTTGGAAGAATTCTGAAAGAGTTTCAATACATGCTTCGACTTTTCAAAAACATATTGCCAACTTTCCATCTATCAATAGCGATGAAAATCCACCAGAGCATACTGTTGTGTTGGAAGCGGACATTCGACATGCTCCAAAACGCAAACCAAGAAAAACAAAAAATGACGAGGATACAAATCCTCTTCCAGCAAAAATCACCACCCAACTTCGAAACAAAATTTACTCCAAATGTGGAGATTGCGATTTGAAAGATCAACACAAACAAGTTGATCCTGCCTTGAAGCTATATGTGGGGGCACATTGTATGATTAACGACAATGAAGACATTTCTAAAGGTCGAGCCAATGGAACATTATGTAGAGTAGTCGGCATCAAAAGAAAAACTGATCAACCTCTAAAATGGAAAAACTATGATGGTAGAAAAGTGTACACGACAAATGTCAGTGACATTGAGTACGTCGAATTTGAGCATTTTCCCAAAAGATTCGAGCAAACTTATCTTGAAGAGAAAATTTCAGAGTTAGAAGATCAGGTAAAACAAGATCCGTTGAACTTTGATCAATCCAAAGAACTGAAGAAAGTCAAAAATGAATTGAAGAAATTTGTTGCATCACGACGGTTCAAACTGACTCCAAAACGATATTACTGTACATTCTTTCGCAGTGACATTGATCCCCCAGATAAAGGTTTGAGTGGGAAAAAAGACTCAAAGAAACACGAAAGAAAACAAAAGATTGAAATGCTGCAAATTCCAGTCAATCTCAATGACGCAACAACAGTGCACAAATTGCAGGGTGTCACCAAGAAACACTTGATTGTTTACAACTGGTCATACACTCAAGGTTGGATTTACACAGTTCTTTCCAGAGTCCGAACTCGTAATGGCTTATTTTTGAATAAACCGCTGGCATATAAACCGGACTCATTTAAGTTGTCACCATCATTATTGCGATTTCAACAGAGAATATCCCAGAAGATTCCAGAACGTGCAAAATGCTGAAATTAAACTATAAATGAAATAATATCAAAACTGTGTCAGAATCAAGGAGTTTTATTTCAGTCAATCAATTAATTCAATATCAGAAGACAGAGCGAAATCAAATCAAAGCAATATTAATATTGGAAATTCCGTTTTCAAAGGCTCTCATATTCATCATCAGACATGGCATCCAATACAGTCCAACCTTTATCTGCTTCACCAAATATCGTTTCCAAAATGGTGTCTCGAAATTCATTGTTACACAATTGCTCCTTAGTGTCACACTTGTCATAAAATCTCTTGATAAAGGTGATACAATCTTCATTAAGAAGATATGTACTCATTGGAGGGACACTTGGTGGTGTTGCACTCCCCCTGTTCACAAATGTAGGGGTCGCGAACTGGTATCCTCTGCAATTGTCACTATTGACAACATGATTCAGTACCTTCACTAAGTCATCCACTGCAGACACAAACGACTTCTCCTCATCTTCAACTGACATCACCATGACATCAGTAGGATATAGCTTTCCTGTCATTGACGGAGTTTGAGCAAGACTGTTGGAACCGTCACTATTTCGAGCTTGTGTCAAAAACAAAATATGACCAGCCGCTTTTTGAGCATCATCTTCATCTAAAGCTCGGAACAATGGACCCATAAAAGAAGGAGAGATACCATCTGGTTTAAATGCAAATGCTAAACAAACATTAGGAACTCCTACTTCTTTGTATCTGATTTGTTGATCTTTTGATGATTTGTGAGCTTTCAGGGGACTTCTGTTTGCATTAAACTTTTTTGGAGGAGTGGACGCCTTAGTTGGAGACATTGTTTTGCTTGGAGAACCAGGCGGTGTTTTCTTTGGAGTGTTTGTCATAGTAGCAGTTTACTGTTTGAACATTAATTAGATTTATGAGAAGATACATTACAACACAATATAATGACCAAATGCTATTAATACTAGAATATGACAATTTAGCGTTCTCAATTTTGTATGCACGATTAATTTTGACACACAATTATACTATACCATATGTCAATCAATTTAGACTTCTCAATATCATATTCTCCTCAAATTTGCAAGATTCTTGTACTGACATGACAGCTTGTGCTTGAGAACAGCAACAGATCACTTGTATCCAGCGCTGAAGCATGATGACAGCTAGGGAAAACACAGTGCCAAAATCATAAAATAATTCTCAACACTGACACGGATGATAACTTATAGGGACACAATGTGACTGAACTGGGCTCTGAAGCATGATGAAAGCTAGGGAAACCACTGTGCCAAAATCATTAAACAGTTCTCAACGCTGACATGAATGATAACTTATAGGGAAACGATGTGTCTGAACTGAGCTACGAAGCATGATGACAGCTAGGGAAACCACCGTTCCATAATCATGTTCATGATCGCTTATGAGGAAATTTTGAATAAATTTCTTTGATGATTGATACGTATGATACCTTATAGGGAAACGATTGACAAAGGTATGACAGCTCCTATGAAAACAAGAAATACATTTCTCTGTCAGTAATTGTCTTGTACTCATTTCTTCTCATAATTTTTTTCTCAGTTTACTCAAAATGTTACATCCATACCAAATATTCAATTCAAATCAAAAAACGACAACATTATTTTACAGCAGATTTGAACAACAAACAAGAGCGATTCAGCATGATCATGTCATCATATGGGCTCAACGATGTAAAAATGATGATCATACAAAAATACTAATAGAATGGAATACTGACATTACAGCTACAACAGAAAGAGATAATACACGAAGTTTGCATCCTATTGTGCACCAAGTGAAATTTGCTTTAATATCAACATGGTGTCCTACATATCTTAATTGGGTGGAAAGTTCCATATGGCATCCTTTAATAAAGTAGCACACAAGAAGGAATTTTTTGGTTCATGACGATGATGTGTCTATTATACAACCACACAAACACACAAATCGTAAGAAAACTAATTTATTATTTCATTTATACACTCATAAAGATAAAATGTGTCAAGTAAAGATGTTCCGATTCATAACACCATTGCATCGTTTGCCATGCATTTGTTTTGAATCTAGTCTCAGGGTACAAGATTCCACATAAAACTCTTTGAATGATGCAAGCCACCTAAAACAATAACCAATTCTATACCATGAATTGATGTCAAAGCTTGTTCGATATGAGAATGAAACACCGTGGGTCATCATCAGGTCGTCTATAGGATCCAACACAGAAATCGTCATATGACCGCAATCAAATTGGTGCTTTGGATTTGATTCATACGTCCCTTTTTTTCCAGAAGGATTGTTGAATTGAGGATACTTAAATTTGAACGTCATTGGTTTGTTTCCAATAGTTAGCACCAATACATTAGATCCCAAAATTTGGGAATTGTCTGCTCCTCCGGAAGCATGCCCTACGCGCATTTGAGGTCTGGCGGAAAGCACATTTTTGATATATTGAATATTCGAGTTGTCTCTATGCTGCCCGATATGACTTCGAAATGCTCCATAATAAAAAAGAATTTGGCAATGAGTGGGTGGACTTCTACGTGACACTTCAGTCAGATATGGCCAACAAGCCCTCCAGCAAATAAGCCCAGCTAAAAATGTAGATGACTTCATCGGACGCCCGTGCCAATTGTCGGGGTGCCTGCCATAGGATGTGTAATTTGGTAATTTCACAACCAATTTTCCTTGACCTTCCCCATCAGTCCCACTATATTGGTATAATGATCCCTTCAGAACTCCTTCCGATCTTCTCTTTGGCTGATGTGATTTCAAGTCACTGTTCAAACGGGAGTATTTTGGGTTGTAAATTATTATATCATCAAGATAATTGCTCTCAGATATTCTCGATATCAAAGATTCCTTGGAATCATTCGACTTTGGTATAATATTGGAATCAATGTCTTCCAGGATTTTTTCTAATGCAAGGATATCAATGGAATCCTTCAAGTGTACATTGCAACTCCACAAACCTACATAGCATCCCTCACATTTCAAACAGCCATTGAATTGCCCTTGCACCAATTCTCCAAACGCATGGAAACCCTCTTCACCTTTAACTTCTAAATCATCCATGTAAAATGCGTCGACATCGTCCACTGTGGCCCATGTATGTCTGAATTGTTCATTGTTGCTTAGAAAAGAATTTTCCAGTCTTGATATTCTTTCAACAAATTTTAGCGGCATACATTGAGAACCTTGATTCAATAATAATTTGTATCCCGGTTGAATTCGAATTTGTTGTAAATGATTCATCCATATTTTTTGATCATGATTGCAACATGATGCATCAACATAAATCATAGTGGAACCAGAACATGCTGTACAAACTAAACAAGGGACAACAAATATTCATTTCCTGTTAATGCTCTACAAACACAATTTAATCATCACACTACATACCATCATCATCGCTGATCACAGCCATAATTGCAACGTCATCATCCTCCTCCTCATTATTTCCACCATGGCCATGTTGAGGAGGATTCCTTATTTCCCCATTTTCTGATGATTGATCTGAAGACGACCCATCATCTCCAGATGACGAATTGTCAACATCAGATTCAGCAAGCTCATCTGACAATTGATTCCCATCAGACATACTTGGACTTTCAGAAGATTGACTCCCCAGATCATCTTCAGATTCGATAGAAGATTCAAAAAACCTGCAAACTCATTGTTGCGTGACTTTCTTCTAAGTAATTCTTTCTCTGAGTCAGAACTGGATCCATCACAATATATCTCTTCATCAAATTTTGGCTTCAAATTGCTTCCACAGTCTTCCCCACTGTCTTCCTTCGAATCAAATGGATTCACATCATAAGTCGAAAATTGCCCGATCATTTTGTTAGCAAGTGCTTTCCTGTCGAATTGCTTCTCAGAATTGGGAAAGAAAAATCCACCAACTGTCATCCCAAAACCAGTGACCGACACATTATTACTAAAATCAGGATGATGGCAACCCAACACTTTCAAACAAACATAGTCAATTTTGTCCAACCCAAACGTATTGTCCAACAGGTGAAGCATATAAACTACTGAAGGGGGACAGCTCAAATTCTTATCATGCCCTGCAATCTTATTCTCAATTTGTTTCTGCAACGGTGGAGTAAACATCTGAAAATGATGGTAATTTTGAATGTCGTTTGCTTTTTTCGAAGCTTCCAGTAGAATGCTGTGTTTCATAGAACTGGAAGAAAGTGGGTAAATTGCAAAATACTTGGACAATGTGTTCAAACACAATGTGACGGCAGCAGCATTATCTTCATTCCAAGGCACGTAGATGCTAGCAGATCCACTCGTATAACAAGCATGTTGTGAGTGCATTGAACAATGCATAACTCCTTCAACAATGTGATACAAATCAAAGTCACCCATGTAGATCTTCTTGTTGAGAAGCATAGACAGTAGATCACGTTCGAAGAAATTTTTCATTTCTGGAAATTGGAGATGCCTATTTGCGACTGAATCGATGGGATCAAGCTCAATCTAACAAATGAGAAATCCAATCGAATGAATTCACAGGTTGCAAAAACCAACTATAACTCATGAAATTATTCATCACATACCTGGTGCATTTGATAATTTGAGTAAGCAATGAGCCCCTTGAGTTCTTTAATAAAAGTTCCTCGATTCCCTGTCACATATTTCGCATGATGCCCTCCACGACAAAATGTATCTTCATCGTTACCACACGTAATCTTGGATTCTTTGGCTGTAATAACACTAACATTTTTAAAGAGCGCTTCCAAAATCCAAACTCTAGCCTCATCAAATTTGGCCAATTTAGGCAAGGTACCTCTGTAATTTGAATTCACATACCACATTCCTATAAACAAGCAGTGCCCAGAAACTGAAAAATTGTTAATAAATGACATATTAATTTATCAAGGTAACATAACTATGACGCTCACCCTGAACGTTTTCACTAGATGACTCTGCGATCTTCCTCGATGTCTCAAGAGGTTCTGACATCATGAAACTTTAGAAGTAAACGTAAAGCTCTCATTTCCCAATACAATGCTTCACTTACGGGATCCATATGCTGAAGTTGACGCAGCCGGTTTCTTCTTTTTCTGCTTAAGAGGTAGACTATCTGCAGTATCAGGGTGTTTCCTCTTCGGATTTTCAGCCACTTTACCGCCTGAAACCAATTTCAAACACAGAATTACAGAATACCATAGTAAGATGAAAATAACAGAATTTTGCAACATACGACTTACGATCGATTCCACCAAACGAAGCTTCCATTTCATCTTTAAACCCTTGTAAAATTGATTTCTCATCGTATTCTTCCTCCAAATCTTCACCATCAACAGCACTCCTGAGCGTTGCAACCTTGGTAGTCACCAACTTCAAAAATACATCCCACAATACCCAGCAAATTGCAAATCTAAATGTAGGCACATCCGTAGCCATTGCAACAGTCAACTTCTCCTCGCAATCCAAAAATAAATTGAAGCGAGGTAAGCTCATCTTTCCGACAACATTTGTGGAGCAATAGCGTACAACCCCAAAAACAGCTAGTGAATAATCATTCACCTTCCAACTGTCTCTTGGCAAAGTAATCATGAAATCATCATCCTTCATTGGGAACAACTCAGACAGATGAATCTTCTCACTGGCAGGCTCAAGATTTGCAACCACCCTATTCTTTAATGGAGACACCTCAGCACCAACATTGGTATCAGCAACTAATAGCAAATCCATGAACATCGCAGAAAGGGAAGTCCAAGGAAACTTGGAAGGAATGGCTTTCCTCTCGGACACATAACCAGTCAGCATGGGTTCAACTGAATCAGAAACTGCAATTCCAAAGTCATACGTGAAGACAAAAAGAAAAGGCCCTGAACTGGTAGCAACGATTGCTAAAGCACTATATTTGCCCATGGACCTCTTCTCAACTGGACACCATACATCGACTTGCTCCTTCCATAGCTTCCCATAATCTGAAACACCGTTTGTATTCTCTGTTTCCCACTCCAACACGACTGGAACGATGACTCTGTCATTTTCACTACCGAAAGTCTTTGAAGCTAACAGAAGCAAGAGTTTCAAGGGATCAGTGGGTAAACCTTTCTTTTCATGCTGCCGAGTTGCTGTCCCTCCGAAAAATTGAATAAAAAATTTGGGTGGTTGAACGTAGAATGGTACCTCCTTGCCATCAGGAGCTCGAATGTCGAACTGAATAAAATAAGATTTCTTGTTTTCTCCATCATCTGCAAACTCCTCAGACCTCACTGACAATGTCGAATGCTGTTCGTGTAACTTCAATGGTGTCACCGCAGTAGAAGCACAAGCTAATGCTTTCAATGACTGATTGATTTCCGACAAAACACCCTTGATTTCAGTCAACTGACTTACTACCGCCCGCGAACCACTAACAGAAGACAGATTGCTCATTTCCGGTAGATCAGTACATTTGTTTATGTTAATGTTTATCGATCGTGGATCCCCCTCAGGATCAGACTCAACACTGATCGGACGACAAAACGATGTGAACATAGACAGCATAGTCCGTAGGATCTGGAACAAGTTAAAAACAGGTGAGTAAAAAAAAAATAAAACATAATTAACTTTAAAACGGAGACACAATACAAAAAAATTGAAGACTTACACCCATTTCTTGAACAGACAAAGGAGTAACAACACTGTTCTGTGGAACCTAAAAATATTTTTGACAAAATAAGAACAGAATCCATGAACAAGACTAAACAAATGTGAAGGTGCTTACCTCAGACAATTCTGTAGCGTCACCACCGGTTGCAGCAGCAGAGCCTGTCTCATCATTGGAATTTGGATTCATGTTTGACTGGAATATTTATTTGACAATAATGATGATGAGATGTAATCCAGACAAAAATATGAACATTGACCCACACACAAAAGATGAATCAACAATTTTAATGAGGCACTCCCACAAAACAACAAACAATGATCATCACAAATATGAAATAAAACTTCACGCAATTCCAAAAATATTGTCGGCAAATAAGCTCCCACAAATCAGCTTACAGCCAGTCTGATCCACAAAATTGGAGCTAACCCAGCATACAAGATTGTGCATTGCTTTTCCAATGAACAAAAATGATGGCCGCTCTCCCAACTGTGACAAGTGCCAAAACCATAGTAAATCAGAAAACAGCTACCCTGAAATATCAAATATCCAACAACCAATCAGCCATAACATCAGTTACTACAGCCATACCCAAGATATCACAATTACCAACCCAACACACAGCCACCCCTGTAATCCCACAACCAACAATGTAGCAGCCAATTCCACCAACTGAGTGTGTATTGTTGATATTGTCAGAAGACTGAAAATCATGACGTCTTGTACAAAACGCCAAACCACAAATATAGATCACAAACTGCTAGCAACAATCACTACCATCATGATGGCTGCTCTCCCCATAGTGACACAAGTGCCAAAACCATAAGTTATAACAAAGATGGATCCACAGCCAAACAAAAGACACAACAACTACCAACCCATCACACGGCCACCCCTGTAATCTCACAACCAACAATGAGGCAGCTCATTCCACCAACTAAGTGTGTATTGTTGACCTTGTCATAAACCTGGAAATCATGCCGTCTATTATAAAACACCAAACCACAAATATAAATCACAACAAATCACTAGCATCAATCACTACCAACATGATGGCCGCTCTCCCCATAATGACACAAATGCCAAAACAATAAGTTACTACCAACATGAAGCCGCCACAGCCAAACACAAGATACCACAACTACCAATCCAACACATAGCCACCCCTGTATTCTCACAACCAACAATGTGGCAGCCAATTCCACTATCTGACTGTGTATTGTTGAAATTGTCATAAGACTGGAATCCATGCCATCTAGTATAAAACAAAAGATGACTAATATAGATCACAACAAACTGCTTGCATCAATCACTACCAACATGATGGCCGCTCTTATCAGAGTGACACAAATGCCAAAATAATAAGTTTCTACCAACATGACGCCACAGCCAAACACAAGATAACACAACTACCAATCCAACATACAGCCACCCCTGTAATCTCACAACCAACAATGTGGCAGCCAATTCCACCAACTGACTGCGTATTGTTGGAATTGTTATTAGACTGAAAATCATGCCATCTAGTACAAAACGTCACACCACAAATGTAGATCACAACAAACCGCTTGCATCAATCACTACCAACATGATGACACAAGTGCAACTATAAAGTCGTTTAAAAAAGAAACCAACCATAATAAATTTGAAACAGATGCACCATAAAAACATAACCACATCAACAAATTTCCCCCAGGACGATTCAACAAGAAAAACCAACACAAACTCACAAGCAGCAGCAATCACACAATGACGCCACTGCTAACCACTAAAAAGCCAAACAACAGCCACAACCAAACGCCAATCACAGAAAAGTACATACCTGGATCTCTTTTAGTTTAACTGACTATTGTAAAAAAAGTAAATAAAATGATGTCAGAATTGGAAAGCTAAACCAAAACAGCAGTAATTAAATCGCCGCCAAGACAAAGCCATAACCAAAGCCAAAACACAAAATCACAAGCCAACAAGAAGGCCAAGAAACAGTCACTCACAAACACCAATTACAGAGAAGGGCATACATAGATGTCTCTTAGTTCAACAGTAAAGTTTGTCAAATAAAACAAAAATAACAACGTCAGAGTTGAAAAACACACACCACAACAACGCCACAAATCGCCATGAAGACAAAGCCGTCAGCAAACCCAAGACAAAGCCGTCAGCAAACCCGCCATCGACTATTCATCTTCCACAAACAGCCACTCCAAAAGGGTACCAACCCAACAAAAAGACGCCATACCAGACACAACATCAAAAGAACATACCTGAATATGGCTCTCACTCCAACTGCAACGTCGTTGATATAAAAACAAAACAAACAATGTTAGAATGGACATTGCTACAAAGAAATGTAAAAGCTTCCAAACATAAAAGCAAGAACGAACAACGACGCCATGCGACACAATAGAACACAAGACGACGACGCAGTGCTACAACGACGACGCCGTGCTACAACGACGACGCCGTGCTACAACGACAACGCCGTGCTACAACGACGAAGCCATGGCACCTCACAACCAAATTTCACAACCTCACAGTCATGAAAGAGCAATAAATCAACGACACCATCACACACCAATACCAAAGCAACCAAGACGGAAAGAACCTGACAAAAACACTCACTGACTATTGTGCTGTTGTTCACTGTTGCATCTTCTCTTGCAAAAACAATCCCCGAAACACTAAAATACTGTTAAAAACTACTAGGGAATTTAACCAGCGACATGCAGTGTTAAATTAATATGCGTGATTAAATAACTGCACAAAGTTCCCAAGAAAAACACGTAAAAACGTCTAAAACATAACAGAAAAGTATTTAATATATTGCCTTCACGATTAAATGCATTCACGCTTCATTTTTCGCAAAACTGCACAGCCACCAACAACAACAAAATTGATCGTTTCACGGTACTGAACCTTCTTCTACTTTACAACATGTACCAACCTCACCGAAAACTTTGTACGATCAGAATGACTACAATAACGTCATAACAAAATGTAGCGTCACCCAAAATCTGACGTCATTACCTTTCAAATAACTTGGTTAACCATCAGCTTCCAGCAAAAATAACATCCACTGCCAAAAAATCTTGCAGCGGCTGCTGGTAATTTTATATTGGCTTTAGGGCCCTTTCAAATTTAATTCTGCCCCCCTGATACGTCATATGATATGCTCTCTGGAAGTATTTAGCACCAAGACACAGATATATGATATGCACAGTGCGCCGGCAGTGAGGCTGCTCAGTGGTGCCATATTGATTTCCATTATTTTGGTTGTTTCCGTGGCAAAAGTGCTTAGATACAAACACTGCACTCCAAGCGGCCATAAGCTCCGCTTCACGTAGATGACTTGCTGTCAACATTCCGTTGTCAATATTTAAATGATGGTGCGTTGACTTGGTGTGATGAGCGCCAATGGGGATGAAATGATTTTACGATTCATGATGCCACGCAGAGTCGGACTGAAAAGCAGACTTGCGTTGGTCGATGCAGATTCCCCACAAAGTTGAGCCGAAATGCAGGCTTGTGTTGGTCAATGTGGATTCCCCACACAGTTGAGCGGAAAGGCAGACTTGTGGTAGTCGATGCAGATTCCCCACAAAGGTGAGCGGAAAAGTGATGAGCGATAACTGAGGGAGTGCAAAACAAGAATATCTAAAATAGGAGGTAAGGCCCGGGGTTACCACCCAAAATTTCCCCCTATGATTGGGTGATTTTCCAGTGGAAAATGGAAACACGTAAATAAAAAATATTTGCAATGCACACAGACTTAGAGAGGTTGTTGTAACAAGGATCATGATCTACGCTCCATGATTGACCCTCCCTGATTTTCATCAGAGATCGATACTCGTCAGTTTGATGACCCAACATGCTGAACGTAGAATGATTCATCACAAAATTGCATTGTGTGGAATCCATTTCATGCAAAATCCAAACTCAAATTCCAGAATTTGAGTTTGGATTGGATAAAGTAATTCAACTTAGGAATTCATAGTTGAAAATTGGTTGGTTCAGTTTGACGCTCACTAATTGTGAGCTTGACAGCTGTTAATATGACATCATCACTTTCAGACAAGCATGGTGTAGTAGGTAAGTGTACTATGTACCTGGTCCAGTACCAAAGCATACAAACCAAGAAATTAAAACCGGAACAAGACACCAAGAGCGAAGCAGTACGAACAAGCGTTGGGGCAGAATTTGTGACATCAACCAGCTGTGTTGTTACACCCACAGTATTATGTGCAAAACGTAGGTCAACGCTCAATGCTAGATGCGTTGTGATTTTTGTCACCAAAACCCTAAAATCCGGGAGTGTGATGAGTGACGTCACAAATCATTGAGCAATGATGGTGGAGCGTTTATTGTGAAATTACGCTACAACCTCTCTAATCATGAACTTGACAGTTGTTAATACGTCATCACTACTTTACGACAAGCATGGTGTAGTAGGTATGTATACCATGTACCTGGTCCAGTACCAAACACTACAAACCGAGAAATAAATACCGGAACAAGACACCAAGAGTGAAGCAGGACTAACAAGCTTGGGGGCAGAATTTGTGACGTCAACCAGCTGTGTTGTTACAACCACAGTTTCATGTGCAAAACGTAGATCAACGCTCAGTCAACGCCCCATGCTACCATAAAACCCGCTTTAAAGGTGCACACAAATGTACAAAAGATACCATTTAACACGATTTTGATATGTTGTGATGATTTTTGATAGGACAAACTTTTGCCCGTTATATGACACACCAAAACTTTCAGAAGAAGGTAAGTTTTCTGGAATACCTTATCCGTTTAGTCGAGAATCGCTTAGTTTTCAAAATATGTGCAGTTAAAAATTAGGTGTGCACCTATACACCGGCGGCACTTATCATCCGGGTTATACGGTAGTTGCTTCGTGATTTTTGTCACCGATAACCCTAAAATCCGGGAGTGTGATGCGTGACATCACAAAGTGTTGAGCGATGATGGTGGACCGTTTATGGTGAAATTACGTTACAACCTCTCTTTCGACAGAAGCAAAATGGCGACGACCAAAAAGATTGACGCCAATGTTACTTCATATAGCAAAAAAGAACAGTTGACTTTTGGGGGGAAAATATGCCTTTTTATGCCTTTTTATGCCTTTTCCGGCATGAGGCATAATGATACCTAAAGATTTTTCAAAATCTTAGTTGTATTGGAAACTGAGCCCCTTTTCTTCTTCTTTTTCACTTTTGCCATAACAGGTACTTCCACGGTGGACTGAAGCATATTTCCCAAAAAAATATTAATGTTTTGTGTTGAAATACATGGGTAGTCATCATGTTTTGATTTCTGTTTACCTTTAAAATTATATCTTACTTCAAAAATGGGAGCCACGTGCAACGCGAGCGCCCCCATTAACAACTATAAGCTTAGACAAGCCACATTAATTTCATACCTATGACTTCCTCTGTTTCTATGAATCACATTCTTTTGAGAATGCTACAAAAAATCTTGCAGCGACTGCTAGCAATTATTCTATCATAAAACGTATGCCCAATTATGCCCTCTCTGGGCATAATTGTGCCTTTTCAGGCATACTTGTGCATTTTTAGAAACTTTTCACCAAATTTTTGTTGAATACAAGTACCATAGTGTAGAATTTTTATGCCTCTTTCTATGTCTTTTCAGGCATAATTATGCCTAATAGTATTCCAACACAAAAAATATGCCCAAGTATGCTTGAGTATTCCTTTTTGGGCCAAAGTTATGTGTTTTCTAGAAACAAGAAGCTTTGTATCTTAAATGTTTGTGCAACTTTTGAGATCGCTGTTTTGCTTCCAATTCCTGTGGTAAATCATCTTCTTGAAATAAAAAAATTATCTAAAAAATTCTCAAGAAAGTCTGTTGAGTGTGTAATGAATGGTTCCTAGTCCACGGAAATGTGCTCGAGTATGCTAATCCTGTCTCTTCAATGGCAATAATTTCATGCCATAGTTGGGAGGGGCACATGGACTAGGCCATTGTGCAGTCTAGAGGTAGAAGATACCACATCAAGAGTTCTCGGCATGGTGCCTTTCTGTGAGCTTTTCATCTTTGGGGCTAATATAGCATTGTGGATCATTATCCACATTCATAGTTGTGGAGAATGTTCCATGACAAAATGTGTGTTGAGGGGATTTAAACTCTTGCAGAAAATAGGGATGATCACTGCAACTGGTTTGTTGGAGCTCTCTCACTTTCATTAACACATTGTAGAATCTTGATGAGCTCATGCAATTTAAGAATATAGAAAACAAAATTTTTGTTTGAAGCATATTTTTGTGCTTGATATTTATAGGTCATAATGATAAGTATCAAAAAAGATTTTAGATTACCTATAAAAACTGTACTCATTCAATATCACGCTTAGTTTGAGACACTGAAGAATCACGAAGACCAAAAAACTTATCGCACAAATCCCAAAGTTGTGCAGCATTCATGCCCGTTTTGGGGTTGTTTTACTTCAATTACTTCAGGGACACCCTCGCAATTTAGTCTTGAGGCTTTGAGATCATGTGTACAATGCATACAATAAGGTATTAAAGATGAAGTATGTCCAAAGATCTCATTGCATTGAGAATAAAATCATATGTGAGTGCCTGACATGATTTAATGTCAGACGTCCCATGCGAGCAGATAAAGTTCAACAACACTCCCTGATTTAAAATGGCTAAATACAAAAGGAGCACTCCTGCTCTGTCTTTCCTCAGTGTGATGGACGAAAATGACGTCACAGTTGGAGTAAAAAAATATTTACAACCTTACATCGATTGAAAGATCTTTTTCCAAGCTTCGAACAGTATTCTTATTTTGTTAGTTTGAACAGTCTGTCACGAGTTATTGTCAGTTGAATACAGCAGATCGGAACGATCCGATCCATTCATTCTTGTAGAAAATTGGTATGTTTCTACAGTAGTACAATAGAGTTACTTTGTTCACTCCAACATTCTTTTTTTACTTTACTCGAAATCATTTTTTGGAATCCACTGTCTGGCGGCTGGGTATCATGATACCTCTAGGATACATTGTGCTCCTATTGTATATAGCCGTCTTATTTTATCAATGCATGTCAATTCTTGTTGAAGTAGGAACATGGCCAAGCTAGAGCCCAGCACACGGAATAAAAAATAACCGACACGTCTAAATACCGCAAGTAAGCTGGAAGGTAGGTAAGTAAGTAGGTAACTTATATATGGTATGGTACTACTTCTTATGCAACATGAAATAGCATCCACAATGTAAATGTTACACTACTAGTGCCATTTGACACCAATAAGATGGCTAGGCCAGATCTGGCCAAGACGTAACGACTAGGTCAGATCTGGCCAAGACATAACTTTTTTGCAGAAACTCATAGAAGACAACGTTGTACAGCCAAGCCGGACATCACCGTTGGATTCCTCATGAAAAATTACCCCTAGAGACATATTACACCCCATATGTTTGTCATACACCACAAGCGCATTGTGTTATGTTGCTGTCCCATGCAGATGCGAGGAAAATTCTGATGGATTGGTGGATCTTGAAAACCGGGAACGTGTGGATACACAACTTCAACATGAAAAATTAACGGAAATCCCCGTCCTTATCAGTTATGACTAGTCCAATGACATGCACCCTCAAATATGACTACGCCAGATGTGCTCATGTCATGTTCTTAAAAAATCATGTTCTTATTGGCTTTAAAAAATATTGGTACCCTGCCTGTTATGATGATAGTATTTATTACCAGTCTCTGATGTGTCATTGTAGCACTGACAGAGACACTTCCATTATAATTATATAACATGACACTGTTGATCTAGAAACGATTCATGTCCAATTCCTTTGTGTAACGGTGGTATCAAGTTGGATCATTGCTTGTCATAACATCACATTTTCTGAATGAAGTATTTTTTGCAGTGCCATTTTATAAAAGGGAAAATGACACGTGATGAGCGGGTATGGTGCCAGTTCATACCTTATGTGAAATATGCAAAATTCATGAAATATCTAGCTGACATTCTAACAACAGGTGGTTGTGGGACCATATCTATGAATTGGCAAGCCATTTGATGAACCAGGACATCAAAGTAACTTTGCTGTCCATTGTTCTTGTTGGCACGTCATTTTGCAAAATGACATGTTTCACAAATCAGCACCAACACATAGATCACTGACAACCAAAGCAAACAAAACAGAAGCAAAGTCCTCAAAATCATCATATCTGAAACATTGGAACAACAAAACCTACCTAAATTATAATAATTTGCCATGTCATCAATGCCACAATTGGCCCAGAGCCTTGGTATCCCATGTGAATGCTGCCTGCTCATTCCACCTTGCTACCAAAATTGTGAAGCTGTGGAAGATGGCTTAAGCGCTGACTTTGGCAAGGGAGAAGATGGTAGTATTTAAGGTCATGGGGTTAGTTCTTGTGTTATTAGGCAGCAAATACAGTTGATAATAATGGTCGAGTTCAAAGAGTATGTATAGGGAGAGAGAGTTACGACAATATGCATCAAATCATGACATCACAATGACACAACCTCCAACACACTGCAACAGCTACCTCAAAACCATCAACATCACTCCAACACTAAACACTGCAGCTTGAAAGAAATCAAAAGCAGATCCATACCAACTGCAGCCTGAAAAACAGTACTAAAATAAACATTCACAACTGCCACTTCCATTACATTCAAAATTGTAACTGGTACCACCCACCAATATCAAAATCCTGTATCCTCTGTTCTAGCATGTGCATCCACAACCCACCATTTATTTCACCTTGAGATATTGCATACATGTCTCCTGAATGTTGCATATTTTGTGTTTTTGTCCTTGTCAGTCATATAATACTGTGCATCATTCTCAGATGAAGGCGTGTACTGTTGTTGGGAATCAATCTCATTGTTGTGCCACAATGCTTTGGTGGCTGCCAATCAGTTATAATTTAGTGCTTGACTTGTGCCCCGTCTAAACTCCTGTGTATTGGTATGCACACAAGCTTGGCCTTCTCATTTTGCAATAACTTAACCTCTTTCTTCCCATTATATTGAAACTTTCAGTCATTTGTTGATCATTGGCATTTGTTTCATTTGGATTTCTGTACAGAGGTTTTATTCTGATATGTTTCATTATTATAATTACTGTGTTTTGATCTCCTCTTTAAATTGGAGTACAATGTCCACAAGAGTAATAGTCACCAGTTGAGATGAAGCCTATGTGTCCAAGGTTAAACTTCCTCACTAATATGACAGTTATGAATGGTGTAAAGCACATTGCTGTTATAGGAGGGGTATTGCAACCTCAAACGTGAACACATTTTTTGCATGGAGTGACTGTAACATGGCTTTGGGATGGTGTTTAGGATGATTTGGCAACATATATGAAGACAGAAACACATAAAGCAAGATAAAGCCTCCATGTTACCATAAACATGAAACTAGGGATCAATGACGGAGAGCATGTTATCAAGGGTCTGTTTGTTACCTTGCATGTCTATATTATGTTGACTAAGTGATATACTTTGCCATGTACTTTTTGTAAGGTAGAAGTGGGCCTTTGTGTAACAGTGGCCATGTAAGTTAAGAGGCAATGTAATGTTGCATACCTTACAGCCATTTCTAACTGTTGTGGTCCAGGGGCTTATAAATAAATTACGCACAGCTGCACCACGCTCCGACTATGTTTGGGACATTGACGTCCACTGAGTATATTGCATCCATGGCGGAGGACAGTGAAAGCTGGAATACACGCAAGCCTAAGTCTGGTGAGTACCTATTATTCGATGTGCTCTAATTGAGTGTGCAATGAGGATGCCGAATGGCAGTCATAAGTTCAGTGCATGTGCCGGTATAAATGTATAAATTATTAGTTGGGTGATATTGAATTTCCAGCAAGTGGCCAGGAAAGCAAAGAGTCCTAGAATACAATGTGCCGTAGTGGATTGTGCAATGAGGATGCTGAGTGGAAGTCATAAGTTAATTGCCTGTGGGGGTACAAATGTTTGAATTATTAGTTGAGAGATGTCGTATTCCTGGCAAGTGGCCAGGACAGCAAAGTGTCTTTTGGGAATGCAGTGAGAAGCAATTGCCCCACATGAACCGTCAAGCAGGGTAGAACTACTTAGTAAGTTCTGTGAGAGGCAGAGTAAAAAAATATTGGAAACCGGGTTATTGATGAAGATTACAATATAAAGGGATGGTACAAATGTGTCCTATAGTAGAGCATGAAGTCGTATTGTTCACGGGGGAAAAGTTTATTGGTTAATTTACAAGTACATGTCTTGTGCGCAAAGAATCAAATATTCAAGCTTATTTCCCGTTGGAGACTCGACTGGCTTGATTTTCACTACTATCATCCTCGGTGTCATTGGAGGAGTCTTTGCCTTTCTTGGAGTCATCAAGAGTGTAAAGGAAAGCACCCATATGGATGAGGAATTTCTCTCACCCTTCCTTGAAGTCACTTACAGATTGATTTTGCATAGTATGATTCCACTCTTTAAATCTGAAAACAAACTTGAGCAGTTCAACCAAATCGGTTCACCATGCAGGAGAGCCATTGCGTTTGGTTTGGAAAACATTAGGTTCATAAATGGTTCGTGTGAATTTGTTGCTCACGCTGAGGTAGAGGGCTTCAAATTCCTGTGAATGTTGTGGCAAAAGTACCAAGTGAGTTAAATCCATGTTGAGTAGACACCAAAGTTTTTCAAGGTGAGTAGTAGCAACATGTTTTAGTAAAATGTCTTTGTTCATCTCCTCTTCTCAAGATGCCTCTGCTAAGTATGGCAAATGAACCTTCTCTGGGTGGTTGTTGATCAACATCTCGTAGCTTGATTACCTGAAACCTCTCAACGGTTTGTTATAATTTTGTGTTGCTTTTTCAAGCCATTCATCAAAATAAGATAACTGCCAGGGTTTCATAGAAATTTCATCAATCAAGATTGCAGACATCTTATCAATGTTGTATTTTTGTTGAGTGCTTGTAGATTTGTTCTGTGGTGCCTTCTATCATATCTAGCAAGACATCTACACAATTCATTGTGTATCATCACAAAGTTAAATTCAGCAACATCCCTATGGTAGAGGATAGGCATCTATTTAATAAAAAAGAAGCATATGCTTTTCAGAGTACATACAATATTTTATTACTTATTACTTAATGAAAAGGCTCTACTTGATTAAGCCAAACCATTGGTGATGACAATGCACCTTGTGCAAAACTAGCAGACAAAATATATGTCATTAACATTGTGACTTTGTACATTCTGCAAACACTCCACTGCTGAAATCTTTTGTTGATATATATTCATTGATGCTCGCAACTTTCCCCATTGCAATGATTGTACGTATTGCACCCTGGTCATACCATTTGTATGAATTAATGAAGTGTAAGGATCACTTTAATTACAACTTTCTTATTTGTGGAGAATGCCAACTTTTCTAAGAACTAAGAGTACCTGATCACCAACTTTGTAGAAGTATTTGATCACGAATTTTGTAATAACAGTCAAGGGGTGACAGATTTTCCCACTTTGTGTTGAGGTCAATTTGGTACTGTATACGTAAACCAGTTTTATTCCAGTCAGCAAGGAAGGGAAAAAAAAAAAAAACCCCAAAAAAATCCCCCCCGGGGGGGGGGGGTTCCCCCTTGGTTGAAAAACCCCCCCTTTAAATACACTGCTACCGAAAATATAGTTGTGGTTATAGTTGCAGAAGAGGCCAACTATAGGTGCCTGTATGTAGGCTCAGGTATGTCTAAAAAATGATTCCAATTTAAATGTATTTAATTCCTATGTGAACTTGTTTTTGCTAGTTTATCATCGTGCGAATTATTTTTGCAACTATAACTCTTATCTTCGATATGCATTTTTTACTATAGGCCAACTATAAGTCCTTATAGTTAGGCCCCTAACTATAGATTCTAACTATAAGTCAACTATAGATTGCGTTTGGAACTGAAAAAGCAACTCCGACCAGTGGTAGGAGTAACATTTTGAGTACTTCTTTGCTCCAGCAAAAACTATTTTATACATTAGCCATTTGTTCAAATTATGCACAAAATCCGGCTTGGGGTGATCCAACATAATTCAATCTTATATTTTACTGCAGACTATACTATGGACACATGAGTCTGGCATGAATCGGCATCACAAATCGGTCAACAATAAAGCTAGAAGCTAGACACTGTGCTGTCAAATAAACAAAGTATCCTGCATTACTACCTGCATGCAATCTATGGTTCCCCGTTAACTCATCCAGCCGCTAAGGTCCATTAACCAATCGTAATTTGTCGTGTCTAACGGGAATCCTTGATTTTAGTCAAAAAGAATGGAAATTAATACCCGGCATTTTATATGAGCAGCAAAAAAGCAAAAAAGACTCTCACATGGAAGGTGTCACCTTTTCATGTGTTGCATTTTTAGTGCACAAATGATTAGTGTGGGTTGCAAATGTGTTAGGAAGAAATCAAATTTTGGTCAGAAATAAAATCAGTTCGTCAAGAGATGGTAGATATGACAACTTTTCAACGCACCACAGTGTTCACCAAAACACCGGAATTGATAGGATCTGCCTATGCCCCCTGCAAATGGTTCATGGAAAAAGTCAATAACTCTGCAAGAAAAAAGAAGCAAAGAATTAGAACGTACAACTTACACTGTTTTTTTTGTGCTAACAACATATTCATTGGCCCCCATCATCATCTGAACATAAAACGAATGGCAATATAAAGAAAAGAAAATAAGGGACAATCTGTTGAGAATGCCAATGCAATCAAAATTTCCACTTACCCAACACCACATTCCCCTTACATTCCCATTCCCCCTCTCTCTAATGAAACTGATGAATGATACCTGAAACAACCAAATACTTGATCGTAGAAAATTTGTGGGTTGCAAATGTGTTAGGAAGAAATCAAATTTTGGTCAGAAATAAAATCAGTTCGTCAAGAGATGGTAGATATGACAACTTTTCAACGCACCACAGTGTTCACCAAAACACCGGAATTGATAGGATCTGCCTATGCCCCCTGCAAATGGTTCATGGAAAAAGTCAATAACTCTGCAAGAAAAAAGAAGCAAAGAATTAGAACGTACAACTTACACTGTTTTTTTGTGCTAACAACATATTCATTTGCCTCCCATCATCATCTGAACATAAAACGAATGGCAATATAAAGAAAAGAAAATAAGGGACAATCTGTTGAGAATGCCAATGCAATCAAAATTTCCACTTACCCAACACCGCATTCCCCTTACATTCCCCCTCTCTCTAATGAAACTGATGAATGATACCTGAAACAACCAAATACTTGATCGTAGAAAATTTCCAAATACAAAGAAATTGCACCTACCTCATACATGACATTCCCCACTCTACAATGCCTTTTGTCCCTCTGCTTCCCATGGGCTGCACTGCCCACATCTATCCCGCTGCTCCCTGCGAGTTGCCCCTGCTCCCCGCGAGTTGCCCTGCTCCCTGCCAGTTGCCCTGCTCCCCGCGAGTTGCCCTGCTCCCCGCAAGTTGCCCCTGCTCTCCGCGCGAGTTGTCCCTGCTCCCCCAAGCCGCCGCCACAAGCCCTCCAGCTGCTCGCCTTATCCCCACAAGCCTCTCTGCCGCTCCTCTGCCCCCACAGCTCCTCTGTCCCCACAGCACCTGTGCCCACGCCGCCCTCGTCACACGCGACCCATCCCCTCTGCCGGTATATCGCAACAACACAGTAGGCCACATAGCTGAAACACCTATAATACACCAAGCCAAAGGGCCACATGAGCCATTGACACCGAAATCAAGTATCTCATTCTCACCGTTCTGTTTTGCATTCCCCCATCAATGTACATGGAATATGTGCCTCATGATGTTGGTGTTGGAAGGCTTGAAACTCCGTATTCCACCACTTTTTTTTTTCCTAACTAAGAACGTGTCTCGTGGGGTGTCTTGTTTGCTCCACCAAGACTACAAACATGAAAAACACTTTCGAGAGTGCACGAGCAAAACCACACTCTGACACCCTGACCTGCTCTGGACTCGAGACTTCAACTTACAGGACTATTTCAACATCTACATTTAATGATTCACGTTCGGGTATGGTCAATGACTTCTCACGGAACCATGCAGGGGCCTTATCAGGAAACTTATCCCAACAAGTATTCTCACTGTGTCCCCGTTTACCACAATGTTTGCACGGCTTGTTTGTTTTACGACTACTGTCACTAGACTCTTCCTTCTGTGCACTTTCACTGGATTCGCCACTTTCTGCACTTGAGAGATTAACCTCTTTATCAGCTCTGACATTAGAGTTACTTGCACGATATACCTTCGCAACACGTTGAACCTTCGAGATATCCTTACACAAGGCTTCTAGATCGTGACTACCAACGGGCTTCTCAAGATGATCAATAATGATTTTTGCAATACTTGTATCTCTGACTTTCTCCGTAAGATATTCTATAAGACTCGTTTCATTCAATTGTACATCGTACCTGGCTGTGACTCCAACAACATCGTTATAATAGTCATTTGCCATCTTGAAGGGAATGGATCTCAACTCTGACATCAAGGAGACCTTCGCACTTGCGTCACTTGGTTTGTATTTCTCCTCAAGAATGTTTAAGAACTTGTACGCAAGACCATGAGGATGTTTACCTTTCACAAATGTTCGACTGATTGCAGCGAGACCATGATCACTGTCTTGACCCAAGGTAATGACTGCACACAGGCGTTTGTTTTGTTTGTACAACGTGACTTTCTTCTTTTCGTCATCTGACATGACTGACTTCGTCTGAAGGGATTTGAACTCGGATTCTTCGGGACATTCTGACATCATGATTCCTTCATCCAACGCATCTCCACAATTGTAATACTCGGCCAGTGCCTTGAACTTAGCCAAATATCTTGGACACGATTCTTCTTTTCCATCCCACTTTGGAATGGACAGACTTTTCGATTCATCACTCATTTTTACTTTCGATTTTGACTTTTACAGGTACTTCAGTTTCAATCAAGAGTTCCCAGCTATCTCGCGTGTACTTCAAGTATGTTGGAAGGCTTGAAACTCCGTATTCGACCTAACTGTTAACTAACGGACTTTTACTGACTTTACATTTTTAATGAGACATTCTCACGACTACTTAACTAAGAACGTGTCTTGTGGAGTGTCTTGTTTGCTCCACCAAGACTACAAACATGAAAAACACTTTCGAGAGTGCACGAGCAAAAACCACACTCTGACAGTTGGTGATTGATATAACTTAAAAAAATGACAACCAAAGGTGTAACGGAAAACAAATAATACCTTTAGCATGTATTTCTGACTAATATAAAATTTCCTTCAATACAACATGTATCTCCTCAAACACATTAGATACAAAAGGTCAACATAAAAGACTAGGTACAGTACATAATATTATATAATATTTTGTCTTGACACGTGGAATTCTCAATCCCCAAACAGGATTGTGCCCCACCAACACCACACATCATCTTGTCATCCTCTGAGCCTTCATCCGGCCATCATTTGAACCCTCCTTGCACCATCATTTCAGCCATCGTCATGCCACCCTTCTAGCCATCCTTGCTCGTTCAAGCCATCATCGCTCTCCCAAATTCGAGCCGGCATCGCTGTCGCTTGTTCGAGCCAGAATCGCCGTCACCTGTTCGAGCCAGAATTGCCGTCACCTGTTTGAGCCCGCATCGATCTCGCAAATTCGAGCCCGCATCGATCTCGCAAATTCGAGCAGGCACCGATCTCGCAAATTTGAGCAGGCACCGATCTCGCAAATTCGAGCAGGCACCGATCTCGCAAATTCGAGCCCGCATCGATCTCACAAATTCGAGCCCGCATCGATCTCGCAAATTCGAGCAGGCATCGATCTCGCAAATTCGAGCAGGCATCGATCTCGCAAATTCGAGCAGGCATCGATATCGCAAATTCGAGCTGACCGATCTCGCAAATTGGAGCCGGCACCGATCTCGCAAATTCGAGCCGGCACCGATCTCGCAAATTCGAGCCGGCACCGATCTCGCAAATTCGAGCCGGCACCGATCTCGCAAATTCGAGCCGGCACCGATCCCGCAAATTCGAGCCGGCACCGATCTCCCAAATTCGAGCAGGCATCGATCTCCCGAATTCGAGCAGGCACCGATCTCCCAACCGGCATCGCTCTTGCACATTGGAGCCACATAGCTCTTGCAAATTGGAGCCTGCATTGCTCTCGCAAATTGGAGTCGGCATCGCTCTCGCAAATTCGAGCGGTCACCGTGCCATCGATTGAGCTGTCAACGCTCATCAATCAAGCCATCTTTGTGCCATCAATTGAGCCATCTTTCTGCCAACAATTGAGCCATCTTTGCGTCATCGTTCGTGTCAATCGAGCCGCGACAATCAACCAACCCCGGTGTGTTTGTTTTGCCCTGAGGCCATCAAGTCAACAAGACCTGTGGTTCATTGCTTGAAGTCAGCATTTTGACTGTGTTCACGAGTCTTAATACCATCGAACCAGTCATAATGTGGTCATGCATATAGTCAGGAGTGTACTATTGCAACAGACCATGTCTTCAAGTGATATGAACTCTTGTCTGTGTTGTGCATCTGTAGCGTCACAGCGCAGAAGCAAAACTGTGCCACTCCAAGTTTCTACTGATGGAGATGTTTGGGTTTGCTGCTCCAACAAGTCGTGTCTAAAAAAGCAGTCTTTCAGATGTGTGAAAAACTTCTGTGAAAGCATCAGACAAGCTAGGATCCCAGACCATGTTATCAAGTCCAACAGATGGACAGAACTGATGATGCCAATTTTTGATGATATAGAAAAACATCCAGTGCAAGACATGCATATCCCTTTTTGCATGTCATGTACAAATTCATCTGATCTACCAAGTGACATGAGCTCGTCTTTACACAAGAATCTTGCCATAGATCCACTTCCCTCTATTGCAATTGCTTCAAACAAAGAAGAGTTATGTGAAGATGTCACTAATGACTCTGAACACCTTGAAATTGCTCCTAAGAGACAGAAGATCTGCTCAGGCAGAGAGGCTACATCATTTGATGTCATGGCATATCTCTCTCAGTACTCTGTTCGGCAATTGCTGCCTACTAACTACTACTATCTTGCAAACAGACACAAAGGACAAATGAGCCCTCATTTTGATGGGGCCTTTTATGTTCCATCACACAAGCTCATCATTTGCAGCTATGCAAACAATAAACATCTATATGTTGATTTTCATGCTTTGGCCAGATCAGATTATGATGGCACACCAGCTATTCCACACATGGTACTGTCCAGATCAGACGCTATTGCATTGGAACAATATTACCTGCAAAATCAAGTGGAAGTGCCTTATATTTCAAAAACTAGCTACCAAACAATCAAGGTGTCTGATGTTCCCATGCCTGAAAGCCCTTCCATAACAAGGGATTGGATGGTGGAATATGTTGCCATCCAACAAAAAGTTCCTGTCAAACAGATTTCAAAGGACAATGGGAGAACAAATGTCCCAATAGATGAACTACTTTCCTGTCAAATCTTCTCTTGGAGACGTTATAGGAGGATGGCTGAGTTTGTCATTATTGCTGGAGATTTAGATTTAGATGGTGGAGGGAAAAACTGCTTTGCTGCAGAATGCAAAATCTTGTAAACTCAGCAATATCAAACAGCGATGTTAAAAGCTTGTACACCAACATACTTCCCTTCTGTGGCAAGAAAGGTTATGAAATGACAAGACTAAGTGGTTCAAATGGTTACACTTCGGACCAAACAACAAAAGACCTGTTTTCTGCACTGCATCGGAACCAATATCTCTTGCCTAACAAAGCTGGAGCATGCCTAGTTCTTCAAGCTCCTAAGTGGTATTGGATTTTATACACAAAACACAGTGTGAAACCAGGTGCACAATCTGTTGCAGTCCACAAATATTCACCTCCTAACAGAGGTGGATCAGTACTGTTGCAGGGCACAATAATTGACCATTTCCCAATCATTGGTGAATTTTGCTATGCAAAAATGATTGCAACATTGTTGTTTCAAAAATTGAACAACAGCTTTCTTGAGATTATTCATTCAAAGTTTGCTGTTGGTGCTATCAATTCTGAGCTGATGTCCATAGAATATTCGCGTAGGGTCTTTGAAACAAGTGGATCGTATGCAGCTATGGTAAGAGCATATCTCTCGTGCAACTCTATGTCATTAGTAACCTGGTCAGTTGGTCAGCACAATGACCAATTCAACAAAAAGGGGGAATCAATAGAGAATAAAATTTTGTTTGTATTGCCATCGTTGGAAACATTACCTGGTAGAGGAGGGTCATTCCCAAAAACTGAATATGTGTTTGCCTTGCTTGACTGGCAATATCAGTCTAGGTCTGTCAGAAGCTTTTATGTAAATCATGCAAATGATATGGGTATTGGACCGCCTAGTGTGACAGGTTCCAGACAATCACTGGAGTATTTCTTTGTACATGGAGGCAGCAGGGGAGGTGATTGGGCACATCGTTTTAATGAATATGGACAAGGACAGATACACTTCGATCAAGGTACTGGTAGAATAAGTCAGATGAATTGAATTATCATATCTGGAACTTTTATTGAACACAAAGCATTTAAAACATTCAAGCAGTAATTTATATTAAATTAATTTGAAAGAATATGCATCAAATGCATATGAACTAATAAACAAATAAAAAGAGGAGTATTGCTACATACACACAAACAGAAATATCACAAATCATAGAAAGGTTTTGTCCTCCTGTATGTCTTACTAGTAATGCATGAGTGATCAGGGGCGGAGTTCACATGGCTAAGGACACCGACACAACTGCTTTATTGTAAATTGCAAGCATCTCAGCATTCAGAGACAAAATCCAATGAGATACCACCACAGAACATGTTCTTCCTAATTTGTGAACAAAACATGTCCTTTCAAATTAGTGAGATGCAGCTTTTATAAATACTGTCCCCGGTACATTTTCAACACAACTGCTTTATTGTAAATTGCAACCATCTCAGCATTCAGAGACAAATTCCAATGAGACACCACCACAGAACATGTTCTTTCTAATTTGTGAACAAAACATGTCCTTTCAAATTTGTGAGGTGCAGCTTTTATAAATACTGTCCCCCCTGTACGTTTTACTAGTGAACCTGAGTGATCAGGGCAAGAGTTCATGTTGGGAAGGACCGCAGAGTCCAACGAAGCCACAAAGATGGTTGAAGCAAATGCAACACAAACACCGACACATATGTACTTGTAAATTGCTATCCCATCCTCAACAAAGAGGTACCGCTTGGTACAACAGTAGTACAGCATCCAACCAAGCAGCCAACATTGGTTAAGTAATATCAAACAAAAAGGCAATATACCATACCTTAATGTTGATTGTTGCATCCAACTGACAATGTCTGAGTGGTTAGAGCCAGATATAGCGTTGGTAAGGAAAGACAAAGTTGTGTGGCAGGGTTCAAGTAATCCTGCAAAACAAACAAATACACTGCTCCGCTAGCTATAGAAAATAACATCCCTCCAAATCACCCAAGATAATGTCACCCTCAGCTACTCTAGGAAAAAACTGTCTCCCCTTTACGTCTTACTGACAATGCCTGAGTGGTCAGGGCCAGAGATCGTGTCGGTAAGGAGCACAACGTCCAACCAAGCGACAAAGACAAAGTTGCGTGGCAGGGTTCAAGTAATCCCTCAAAACAAACACAGACACTTCCCCACCCGCTATTGAATTGAAAATAAAGTGCCTCCAAGACACCCAAGACAAAATGCCACCCTCAGTTACCGTCATCTCCCGGTCCATGCAGCTTTGAGGAGAAAACTATCCCCCTGTACGCCTTACTGACAATGCCTGAGTGGTCAGGGCCAGAGATTGTGTCGGTAAGGAGCACAACGTCCAACCAAGCGACAAAGACAAAGTTGCGTGGCAGGGTTCAAGTAATCCCTCAAAACAAACACAGACACTTCCCCACCCGCTATTGAATTGAAAATAAAGTGCCTCCAAGACACCCAAGACAAAATGCCACCCTCAGTTACCGTCATCTCCCCGGTCCATGCAGCTTTGAGGAGAAAACTATCCCCCCTGTACGTCTTACTGACAATGCCTGAGTGGTCAGGGCCAGAGATTGTGTCGGTAAGGAGCACAACGTCCAACCAAGCGACAAAGACAAAGTTGCGTGGCAGGGTTCAAGTAATCCCTCAAAACAAACACAGACACTTCCCCACCCGCTATTGAATTGAAAATAAAGTGCCTCCAAGACACCCAAGACAAAATGCCACCCTCAGTTACCGTCATCTCCCGGTCCATGCAGCTTTGAGGAGAAAACTATCCCCCCTGTACGTCTTACTGACAATGCCTGAGTGGTCAGGGCCAGAGATTGTGTCGGTAAGGAGCACAACGTCCAACCAAGCGACAAAGACAAAGTTGCGTGGCAGGGTTCAAGTAATCCCTCAAAACAAACACAGACACTTCCCCACCCGCTATTGAATTGAAAATAAAGTGCCTCCAAGACACCCAAGACAAAATGCCACCCTCAGTTACCGTCATCTCCCCGGTCCATGCAGCTTTGAGGAGAAAACTATCCCCCCTGTACGTCTTACTGACAATGCCTGAGTGGTCAGGGCCAGAGATTGTGTCGGTAAGGAGCACAACGTCCAACCAAGCGACAAAGACAAAGTTGCGTGGCAGGGTTCAAGTAATCCCTCAAAACAAACACAGACACTTCCCCACCCGCTATTGAATTGAAAATAAAGTGCCTCCAAGACACCCAAGACAAAATGCCACCCTCAGTTACCGTCATCTCCCGGTCCATGCAGCTTTGAGGAGAAAACTATCCCCCCTGTACGTCTTACTGACAATGCCTGAGTGGTCAGGGCCAGAGATTGTGTCGGTAAGGAGCACAACGTCCAACCAAGCGACAAAGACAAAGTTGCGTGGCAGGGTTCAAGTAATCCCTCAAAACAAACACAGACACTTCCCCACCCGCTATTGAATTGAAAATAAAGTGCCTCCAAGACACCCAAGACAAAATGCCACCCTCAGTTACCGTCATCTCCCGGTCCATGCAGCTTTGAGGAGAAAACTATCCCCCCTGTACGTCTTACTGACAATGCCTGAGTGGTCAGGGCCAGAGATTGTGTCGGTAAGGAGCACAACGTCCAACCAAGCGACAAAGACAAAGTTGCGTGGCAGGGTTCAAGTAATCCCTCAAAACAAACACAGACACTTCCCCACCCGCTATTGAATTGAAAATAAAGTGCCTCCAAGACACCCAAGACAAAATGCCACCCTCAGTTACCGTCATCTCCCGGTCCATGCAGCTTTGAGGAGAAAACTATCCCCCCTGTACGTCTTACTGACAATGCCTGAGTGGTCAGGGCCAGAGATTGTGTCGGTAAGGAGCACAACGTCCAACCAAGCGACAAAGACAAAGTTGCGTGGCAGGGTTCAAGTAATCCCTCAAAACAAACACAGACACTTCCCCACCCGCTATTGAATTGAAAATAAAGTGCCTCCAAGACACCCAAGACAAAATGCCACCCTCAGTTACCGTCATCTCCCTGGTCCATGCAGCTTTGAGGAGAAAACTATCCCCCCTGTACGTCTTACTGACAATGCCTGAGTGGTCAGGGCCAGAGATTGTGTCGGTAAGGAGCACAACGTCCAACCAAGCGACAAAGACAAAGTTGCGTGGCAGGGTTCAAGTAATCCCTCAAAACAAACACAGACACTTCCCCACCTGCTATTGAATTGAAAATAAAGTGCCTCCAAGACACCCAAGACAAAATGCCACCCTCAGTTACCGTCATCTCCCTGGTCCATGCAGCTTTGAGGAGAAAACTATCCCCCTGTCACCGCAAGCCTTGACTGACAATGCCTGAGTGGTCAGGGCCAGAGATTGTGTCGGTAAGGAGCACAACGTCCAACCAAGCGACAAAGACAAAGTTGTGTGGCAGGGTTCAAGTAATCCCTCAAAACAAACACAGAACTTCCCCACCCGCTATTGAATTACTGTTAAAAACTCGCAGTGGAGACTGTTAAACACCCGCAGCTGACACTGTTAAAAACTTGCAGCAGAGCATATTGAAAACTCACCTGAGCATGTGAAAATCTCATAGAGGAGGAGCCTCTGAAAAACACACAGCAGACACTGTTAAAAGCTAGCAGCAGAGAATGGGAAAAATTCGCAGCCAACACTGTTAAAAACTTGCAGCCGTCACTGTGAAAACACAGAGCGGACACTGTTAAAAGCCGCATCGGAGGAGCCTGTGAAAAACACGCAGCAGACACTGTTAAAAACTTGCAGTGGACAATGTTAAAAACTCACCTGAGCATGTGAAAAACTCACAGCGGAGGAGCCTGTTAAAAACTCACAGCGGAGACTGTTAAAACCTCGCAGCGGAGACTGTCAAAAACAAGCAGCTGACACTGTTAAAAACTCGCAGCGGAGACTGTTAAAAACTCACAGCTGACACTGTTAAAAACCGCAGCAGACACTGTTAAAGCGGACACTGTTAAAAACTCGCAGCGGACACTGTTAAAAACTCGCAGCGGAGACTGTTAAAAACTCGCAGCGGAGAATGTTAAAATTTCACAGCGGAGACTGTCAAAAACGCGTAGCGGAGACTGTCAAAGACATGCAGTGGAGACTGTCAAAGACACACAGCGGAGACTGTCAAAGACATGCAGCGGAGACTGTCAAAAACAAGCAGCAGAGACTGTTAAAAATTCGCAGCCAACACTGTAAAAAACCTGCAGCTGACACTATTAAAAACTCGCAGCAGAGCCTGCAAAAATTCACACAGCGGAGCCTGTAAAATATGCACACCAGATCCTGCAAAACATCACACAGCTGAGAGCAAATCGACTATCCCCCAACCGCATTATTTGTCCCCAGTGCAAGCTTCATTCGTCCTGTCAGCAAACCCTTCTCCCCTCATTTGCAACATTATATCCATGTTGCAAGTGAATTGGTCCCTGTTGCAGACAAAAAATAATGTGGGTGAAATTTCAGGCTGCCTGCAGAATTTTCCCGCCCAATCGACAACAAATGATGGACACAAGACTCTAGAGGTTACTTTTTCAGGGTCTAGTTCTTTCTCTATTTTGCCAGTTATATAAAATAAATAAGCCCCACAAGCATTTATTATAATAAAAGTATTGTGAGCATTTCTTCAATGACAGAAAATGCTTGGATAGATACTTTGGAATCAATAAATATACCATGCGTTGGAGAGAGAGAGTTCTCAGCTTATAGTTGTAGTTATAGTTGAGGGACCTATAGTTGTAATTTCTATCCTATAAGTCAACTATAGGCACCTGTAGGGAGAGTTATAGTTGAGCTCTTGCAACTATAACCACAACTATATTTTCGGTAGCAGTGAAGTGTTGTATCAGTCATGTCTCTTCCACTAATTGCTGAAATTCTTACCCCCCCCCCTTCTTGGGTTTTTGTTTTTTTTTCCTTTTTTTTTTTTCTGGGTCTTTCTTAGTAAGACACATAAAGTCAATTTCTGTCTCATGTTTACCTTTGAGAGTGTATGGCCCACTGAGGTCTACACACAATGCCTCCCAAGCATTTGTAATGCCAACCTTAGTAGGGAGTTTCCCATATTTGTTCTTGTGTCATTTATTAACTTGAATAAACATTCTGACATGCGATTGGATGGTACATCTCATACCATTCCTTTACATTGCTGTATGTTGCATTCCTTCCAGTTTTTGAAGAATTTTGCGGATGACCATCTTAATCCTTGCATGATACTGAGTATCCTCTACTAACTGAGTAGACTACTTATTTTGCTTGCCAAATATATTTACAGCTGAATCTTTATTCTGGGCTCATGCAATTTCCTATACTGTTAATTGTTATATAACTGTGGGTGGGGCCCATTCTGATGCAAACTCAAACTCTCACACTCCCATTTCACAAAGCTTATTCAATGCTTTAATTATGGTTTGTTGTATTCTTGGTACTGGGAACAGCCGTCCATGGCATGGCTTAGCACCTTCCTTCAGTTTAAAGGAGACCTGCTAACTATTCCAGCCACCTGGTGTTTTCTTCTAATTCTGTGAGCAAGTCAAGTAACTTATTTTGATCTTGGAGATTTTGTGAGTACAATTGGTGCTAACAATATTGAAGGTCTGCCTTTTCATGTTTAGTGGCTAGGATATGAACTTCTTGCTGTGTCGCGCCTTGTGCACTGCTAGGTTTGTGTGCTGTGCCATTATTTACAACCTAGGCCTTTGCCATTTTTGACTTCGTTAGACTGTTGATGTCTCTAATAGTCATTTCTTTGGTTCAAGATCTTGAACAATTCATAACTCTTTCATGGTATTACAGCAAAGAGTGAGGTCATTCATTGGCTTATTCATTTTTCTCATCATACTCTACACTGTCATGGTGTTACCAGATACTGTTTGCTGTTTGAGTAGTCAAAACAATTATGTCGACTTTACTCCTTCCTTTGGTGAGGAAGTCCATATTCAAAGTGTGCCAAGATGTTTGCACCTGCCTAGTTAAGTGGGGAAAATGAATGGTTGTTCCTTAGGTCACCATCAGATCCACTATTTAGTAGGATCTTGATGATCATGTCACTAATGCAACTTCCAACAAGGTGTTTATGCCTCTGTGGGATTTGATTTGTGTTTGCTGCTTGAACTTGATTTGAAACTATTCTTTATTTATTTTGATTTATTAATGCATGTAAGCACTGGTTTTGAAATAATTCTTTTATTTAAAGTCAACTTAATTTTTGACTTTATTAATCCAGTTTTTCCTTTTTTCTTTTGAGAGGAAGTATTGAGAGTCATTTGATGCCTGTGAGCTTTATTGCTCAATCAAGATGTCTTGAATTATACCCAGTTCCTCACAGCTCATTGAGCTGGAGTTATCATGTTGTTCCAGTGATACATAATCTTTTCTTGAACAATCATATTAATTTCTGTTGTGGACACTCAAGATGTGCAATTGAAACAGAACTCTTTTGCATACTGAAAACACATACCGTATATCTCCGTGCATAAGATCGACCAAGTGTGAAAAGATACATTTAAGCATTTCTTATAATCCATGCTAAGCTCGTGGTACCAACACGAGAAAAATTATGGTATCTTTCCTATTTACTTTGGGGTAGCATTATTTTACCATATTTTTCCTCCAGCAATTTCACTTTCTTGCTTTGCCATGCTGTCCATCCCTCCACCATGTGCTTGATATGTGTGGTGACTTTTGCTGTCATTGGAGGTTTCTTGGCAAGCATGTGGAGGTGCAGGGAGAAAACCAAATGGGTGTGTTGCTGTGAGAATGGTGAGGCTAACAATAAATGGTTTAGAACATCTGGGGTTGATTATTAGGTGAAAAATACAAATGTCAAAAATAATAAAATATATCCTGCAATCCATGGGATCTTATACACTGAGATATACGGTAATTTTTCCTGGGCTTATGTGAAGTCTGATGAGAAGTCTTGGGGCAGCACTTCGTTTTTCTAGTGTAATATCCATTTCTAGAAGGCCCATGCTTCAAACATGGTTTGTGGTGGTTTGCACCTTTGTGGGGCCTTTTATGATGTGTTTGCTTGAAGATTCTGGAGTGCTTCTCACAGGCGATGCATCCGGGTTCTTTTTCCAAGGCCATCCATCATGTTTGGATGCCTACCCAAACTTCAAGAAGCACTGGAGTCTTGTGTAGTGTCCATTGAAGTTCAAGGCTTTTGGGGATCCTTAAGTGGTAATAAACTACTTAGGGATATTGCATGCAGCCTTTTTGCTTTTTCTAAAGAAGATATTGGGGCTGATGCAGTGTTTCGCTTCTTCTAATGGTTTAAATGCCTATTTGAAAACCTCATATGCTTCTACTTCTAGGGGGTCAGAAGTCGTTAGAGGCCCAAGCTTTGTGGGGACATATACACTCCTTTCCATATACGTATTATTGCCCCTTTCAGAGGTATGTATACACTAGCACAAGAGTTCAACCTCGACTCGTACTAGAAAAGTTACAACAATACATTGGTCATGCATTGTTAAAATTTGTCTTTAATAGGCCTTTAAAGACTATGACGACATTTAAGCCTCTCTTCCTTACTAGGAGTCAGTCTGAGACCAAAAGCCTCTATGTCACACCATCATCAAGGGCTTTTTTAGTACCCAGCACTGTGTACCGCTTCATGTTTGTATGTTTTGTCCACAATGCGCATCTATTGTTTTGTGTGTGTCTTTCCTTTTGTTGTGATCAACCAGAGTCCCATGTGTTCTCAGGACAGTTCATGTCTCCAACATCATGGTTTTCCCAGCCTATGTGTAAGTGTGACAGATGTCACTCACTATAGCTTCTATTGGTTTTTGCAGAAGTGCACTTCAATGACACTTTGTACACTCTTGTATGTGGTGGATATTGACTGTGCAAAATACCAAGTTGTCCCATATTTTGCAGAGATTGTGATTCCGGGGATTAATATAGGAGTCATGGGAATGACACATGCTCTGGTGAATTGAGTCCACAAATCAGGCTATCTATAGATATAGTGACGTAAGCTGTTTCCAGTGAAAAACATATAGTAATATTTTCTAGGGAAACTGGTGATGATTATTTGTTGCTGATTGATTGCGGGCTTATTGTTTACTGATTATGATGAACAAATGAGAATGGAAGGGCAATGCAATCTTCTCCATCCCCATAACACAAATGGATTTTGTTTAGATATACCCAATCATGGTATGTTTGTACCCTTCTTATGGGTGGGGTGTTCTTTTGTGGTAAAAAAGTTCAAAGATATTGATCATTGTCTTTGTAAGGATTCCTTCTCATTTGGCAGTTTAGAATGATTCCTTACTTGGGAATTCTTTAATTGGTACCAAGGGGAACTAAATAAGGCAGATTCTTGGCCTATGTCAAGATCTTCTGCAGTGAAGTTTGCACAGTATACTTTTGACTATGCTATCATGGTTTTGTCCATGCTATAGACATCACCCACATTTGTGGGCTTGGCATACTCTGACATATGCCAATTATCTACTCTGCAGTAGTCTACTAAGGTAACCTTTAAGTTACCTTTAAATTCTCAGCAGATGCTGGACATCCCACAAAGATCCAAATCTTGCTAAAAATATCATTTGGGACAAAAAGCTCTATGTCATTAACTAATGCCATTAGAGCCATACCAGATGTGTGTAGAACCTACACAACATCTCATTATGTCATTAGCACAAAACACACCAAATCTGTGTAGAATCCAAATGGTCTCTTTTTGCCAAAATGAAGCATGTTTGCTTCATCATGGTGTTTTGGTGCTTTATAATTGCAACTAAATTAACTCACAAAAATAAAGTCTGAGGTATTCTACAAGCTTTTTTAAATACTTTTTGGCTTAGGTCACTATCAATCGATAACCTACTGGAGCGATTTTTTCTGGGCCCTCTGACCATTGCCTCTGTTGACCATCCATTGTCGTTGAGCCTGACTTACATCAGTCCAACATCATCGTGTCCGTCCTCTGCCAGTCTAGCATTCAGCATCCAGTGATCGCCCGTCAAACCATCATCTGTCAAGTGTTGGTAAGAAGTAGCACCATGTGTGCGCAACGTGATCCCGCTGCTCACAAGATTCATGCAAAGCATGTTTCATGTGAAACCAAACTGCCCCAAAGCTCCTTCAAGACCCTTTTCTTGGGAACAAGCCCTGGAGCAGCCCTCACAAGAATGTCTTTCTGAGAAGATCGCGCCCATTGGTCTAAAACACCAAGAATGCGAATGCGGAAGAGGTGGCAAGAAAGCCCTATCCATTAAGTGCCCCACCAGGACCCAGTTCAAGAAGCTTTGGACCTCAAGCCCAAGTCCTTGAAGTGCACCCTTGCAAACGGGCCAGAAATCTGAGTCACCGTTTGGTCCCAACACAGTACTAATGAGCAGTTTGTTCTGTACGTGAACAAGACATACAGTACTGCCAAGAAAATGGGACTAATTCCAGCCTGCGACAATGCAAAAGGCACATGACTCGAACAAAGGTGGGTGGAAGGATTTCCTATACAAACTAGCCGAAGACCCCTTCAGTAAGTCTGAAAAGAGAAAAAGACCACAGAGTTTCTCTTGCTTAAGGCTGAGGTACTAGCCTTGATGACCAACTTGGCCCTAGAGGTTTTGAAACTGTATGCCAATCTCCTCACAGAGGAGGCACGTCAGCCCTGGGATTCAATTGTCAAGGAGCAGATGGATTCGATGCACCCTTCACCGACATCTTTGGAGTGGAAAGAAAGAAGTCACTGGGCGATGTCAGTTACTCCACCTCCAGTCATGTTTTGCACATGACGCAGGCAAAAATTTGAGATTCTATATCTCTAATTGCCTCAAAAATCCCAACAAGGTTTGGGTGCGTCAATTTGTGCAGCGCATGCAGCAGTCAAGCAACTACGTGGAATATCTCCTGGGCTTGTATTACAGTCCAAGCACAAGTACACAGACCCAGCAGGTCTACTCCTTCATGGATTTGGAGCCTGCATGCCATATCTTGCGCACGTGCTCGTTGACGTGGCATGGCAAGTACTACTTGCTCGAGCAGTGCTATCCTGAAGGGGTTAAGCCTCTATTGCTAATTCTTGAGCGCATAGAGGCGGTGCACCATGTAGATGAGAAGCACATGACTGCAGGCCTGTGAAGGCACAAGCAGTCAAACAGCCCTCCAGGAAGTTTGCCCAAGGCGTGTGCATTCCTAGGAAGCCAAAGCAAGTGTGTACGGAATATACGTGCCTTAATAAAACTTTGGGCTATGCAAGACGAATTGGGGTGCATCATCACACACAACACCGCGGTGTGTTGTCATTATAACAAGGATGAAACTCCTACGTGGGGTACTTTTGGGCAAGCTGCATGAAAGTCTTGTGAAGACAGCTGCCCTAGGAAGTCATACGCACAGGTCATGGCTTTCATGGAGAAACTTGAAAAGTCTCTCAAGAAAGCCAATAAAAAGGCAGAAAACGTCACCACCGCAAAGAAAGCAATTCCGACTACTTGTGCGTTGGGTTGGATAGTACCCGGGAAACAAAAAATGGTCGTAAGAAAATTAAAATAAGCATGAATCAATGCCTTGCTCTACCCAGGGTCCAATAAAAACTACCAGTAACCAAAAATTGGAATTACATAAAAAATTAATTAAAAAAATTGAGACGCATAGTTCCACCAACTTTGATGTGGGCACCAACTCAGAGTGGAATATCCTACAAAAATCAGAGACAATTGAGCCATCTGTACCACTACAAACAATGGACTCAGGAACGGTAGTGTTAGCTGAACAAAAATTAGCTGCCGAAGTCAGTCCTTGACAAAACTCAAACACTTGTACAGGAGTCCCAAAAACATCTTCTTGAGAGAGCTATCTGATGGTGACCTCATGTTCCATGAGAAAGGAACCACCAAGCATTTTCCCTACTTGACTAGGCAGGTGTCAAAGTCTTGGTACATGTTGAATGGGTGCTTCCCAACCAAACGAAGAGGCAAAGTAACAATAAAATTCCTGGAATACTCCAACAGCAAGGAATACACAGTAAAACCAGATGTTGTTGAGTATGATGGAGAAAAGATGACTAAGCCAGTGTTTGACCTCATATTAGGTTTAAAAACACTAAGAGAGGTTGAAAGTGTTCTGGATTTTTTAACACAGGATATTACCATTGATGAAATCATCTTGCCAATGAGAGAAATCAGCAGTCTGTCCACTAGCTCTAAGATTGAATAAGCTTGGTCAGTAAACCACAGCGTGATTCATGAACCATATAGTATAGAGCCACTCAGTGTGCAGTTCACATATTAGATGCCAAATTACATGCAGCCGCACCGAGCTCCGACTATATTTGAAACAGTAATTTCCTATTCAATGATCAAAGCATGATTTGGTGGTACTTTGCCGAAAGTTCTATCCACCATACAAAACACCAGGAAGAACAATTCAATGATGAATAACAATCTAGACATGCGGCAATTGAAACTGTTTTGCACATTTTTTATACCTTGTGTACTCATACATACAGAATTAGACGTGATTCATTTCCACACATGATTTTCTCTCGCAAGATGTAGTAATCCTGGTCATTTACCTGAAATACTACTTTAAAAGTTGAAACGTAACCGTGTTCACGTATTTTTATTGCTTTATTATGTAGTTGTTCAGGTCATTGACCAGAAATACGAGATTAACTCCAAAAATTCCCTTGATTCTTGTTTTTTCTCGTAACTCTTGTCAGTTGCCAGAATTACAAGACAAACACAAAAAACAATTGTTTCATTCACCAATTAAATTTCACCCAATGATATCTTCAAAACCTAACAAAATTTAATTTATTCTACATGCATAGTACATCATAACTATTGGAAATTATACTGCCATAACCACCACAGCAAATTCACTTGTCATCACTACAATATCAATCAACAAGCAGTGTATCATGCTGTGGACACTTTGACAAAAACTATAACGAGTAACTTCCAAGATACAACGATGCATCACACCTTTCGTTGACACAACAGCACACTCAAAAACAACACACAGCAAAAACAAAAATGTCTGATTGTTTACTACCCTCAACTATTACATAAAAACCATACCTTTATTCTCGGTACTGAATTATCCACATTCTACTGATAGAAATACACAATGAAAACAGAAATGATAATTATATCCACCAAATATGCCCAATGAGGTGTTCGAACAATAAGCAATAATTACATCATACCCAAAACCCACATACACAGCACATCATAACTATTCCACATTAAACTGCCATCATCTTTACAGCAAATTCCCCTATCATCACCACAATATCAGCAAATAAGTGTACACTGCTGCTGACAATCTGACCAAAACAATATTGAATATCATACAAGATACAATTTTACATCATGCTTTCTAAACAAACCAATAGCAGTACTGCCATTATCCAAGTTCTCAATACTGCCGCAATCCAAACCACTCATGACTGTAGCTGTAGCTTACATCCTCTGCATGATTACTACACATCCATCTAATAACAATTAAGAATGCGGCTGTCATCCACAAAAACATAATTCAGTTCATAATCAAACCAGACTCACTATCAAATCAACTCAGCAACCAGACAAATAGAGCTTCACCAACTCTACTGCATCTTGTCTACAACACAATCACAAAAAACTACATTACCGTGCTCACATCCCTGCACTGTAGCCTTTATTCAAGCACCACAATAACAATAAAATTGACCTAAAAGACATCACATTGAACATACCAAAATGACTGTTTGAATACTACACCAACACAGAAATTGATAGATTAACATGCAATCCCAAATGTGAAATGTCCACATACCAGTAAGTCTACATTGTCTACTTGTCTACATGTCTACACAACAATGTTGCCATATAACTGAACAAACTCAAGAGAAACAACATGATAACTCTGCTACACATTGACACACACAGCACTTACGCAAAACCAAAGGTCACAAATCAGTGATGATACTACTGTGTAGATGATGACAAGAGTCCAAAGACCGAAAAACAAGAGAAACTTGAACATCCCATCAGTCTCAATATCCCATATTACACCACTGTGCTCAACATTATGGTCATAAGAAATTTTGCTTTGAGTACATCAATGAGCCGGAAAGTTCTGCCACCACTTTTTAAAAATTCATAATTAAACCTCCCTTTACAAAACAAAAAACTAATTCTACATACCACTCAATCATGGAACACAGCCCGATGACAAACAACCTCAACTACTCAATAAAAACACCAACACCCCAAAAGTACAAATGGAACAAAAAACTGCATCTCTCCCCACATCCTCCAGTTACACAACTCTATGCAGGAAAGTATACAAAAGTCGATGTGGAAACCCAAAGTGAAAACAACCCCAAAAGACATCATGACTTATATAACAACAACCATACTTTATTACAGAAAAAATGATACCAAAAAATATAGTTACGAGTAGAAAGCGCTCCCAATTATCATGTTAAATTCTCATAATTCTGGTCTTTGACCAGAACTACAAGATTGTAATATTAAATAATATAATCTCGTAATTCCGGCAAATCACCTGATTTACGAGTAAAACATATGATATTATATACACAAGAATGATTTCTTATATCTCTAATAAGCCTTCAGAGTTGGAGATCAGGTCCGTCACCCGAATTCCAACTGAAATTGATGAATCATCTCAAAATTGATGTTACATTGTCGTAATTCCGGTGAAAGACCCGGATTACGATGACTTACATCAGCAATACGTCGTTGTGTCTACTTAATTGACTAGCCAAACCTACCACGTTGACTGTGCTCTATTGCGAGCTTACTTTTAATATTTAATCACGATCTAACTCGTGATTGCTTAATATAGCAATATGAAATATCGCCCGCACGACTCAATTGAACAGCCCAAGATAACTTAGTATCATTGAATATATCCTCACGTAAATCATAATATATGACCCCATGACGTACCTAATACAGCCCCATATCTTGTTCACGCAATTTAGTTGCACGAATATTAATGACCCCACATGATGAATCAATACAGCCCGTTTCATTAGTTATTGAAAACGGTCATTTTCGTACCTATAACATATGACCCCACAACGTACCTAATACAGCCCCATATCATGTTCAAGCAATTTACAATTTAACATTTGCGCGAATATTAATGACCCCACATGATGAATCAATACAGCCCGTTTCATTAGTTATTGAAAACAGTCATTTTTGCACCTAGTTTGATGGGAGAAACTCCAAGAACCTTTTTATTGAAGTTAAAACAACTCGAAGGACTTCCTGTTTACGGGACCGCCCACACCCCATTTACAGGGACAAAAATGCGGACGGAGCGACACAATTTTGAAATTGTCCTCTGGGGAGTATATAGGTAGAGGATAGCAAGTAGTGCCAGACTAGGTACTATCACGGTACTGTAGAGGTACTATCAGAGTATACGCACTTGCTCGAACTGAGCTTGGATTTTTCTACTTGTATTAGGAATAGGTCCCTTTATATAGACCAGTTCCATCAACCTCAGTTTATAGACCCCCAATGTAACAGTCTATAGACCCCACGTGATAGTATACAGACCCCCCCCCATGATGGTCTATAGACCTGGGGGATCTACAAACGGGTTTTCTTAAAATATACTGGAGTCACCTATCTGTAAGAGAGGTCTATATGTTAGGCAAAAAGCTAGGTAATTTGGAATTGCTTGAGAATTGCAATTATTTTTTTTCGGCGATTACAAATCCTGTGTCATTTTTGCTTTGACAGCTATTTGCATTTTTGTAAGGAATGCGTAGAACAACTCTTTGGGAATGGCCATGTAAGGAATACGTAGAACAATTCTTTGGGAATGGCCATGTTACAAGTGAAGTACAAGAAACCAGCAATGTTGGTAGCATATATCTATGATTTTGGTGGCAAAACACTGCCAACTGTCAATCAACATGGTATGTACTAATCCATATGTACTTGCTGAGCATAGCAAACACATAGATATTGTTAATCGGGTGATTATTAAATTATGACTGTTTTATGCTAGCCATACTGTATAGTAATCAGGTAGACAGGTAAAGTTCTAAGTCTGTACCGCTGTGTAAGTAATGAGGTACACAGGTAAAGTATGTGTACATAGCACACTCTTGCAGCGGTATGGTGTAGACCGTATCTGTGTTGGGTTATGTGGCACTAGCAGCTAGTCTGCTGATGGGGGGACGCAGTAATTTGTTGCATGGAATGCAGGGTGCTGGTAGCTTCAAATGTGGTAGTGGTGGTTGATCAGCTGTTAAGAAGAGGGGCCGGACTGCTTGGTGATGGATAGCAGGGTGATGCTTAGTGACATAGTCTGCTAAGTTGGTGGCACCTGTGTGCCAGTATGGCCGGAAGTGTTTTTGGTTAATGCGACAGCGCAACCAGTGAAAGCGCATGTCCATGGCTTTAGGCCGATCCTTATCGTACGACGTAACGTAGTACGCAGATCGCTTTTTTTGCGATTTTGGATGCGTCATGTAATAATCGAGCCTTATGGTTGACAGATCGTAGACACTTGTAGTCTCCGTATCCGTCAATGTCAACACGGACCTTATCACGGCCGAAGTACACAGCGTACATTGTGTAGTTGACATGGTGTGATTATGGTCGTGAAGTTATTTTTGAATTCTGTTTGTAATTATTTATAGAGTAGGAACTCAGTACAAAAAATTGCGAACTTTACGGATGTGTGCCGATCCAGAAACTTAGGGCCTCTTCTCAAAAAGTTCATCTACGTCAGCCGACGCAGATGAAATCACTCTGTGTCAAATTCATTGGCCGATAACCCATTCTCCGGAGAGCAACGTGCTCTCGCGTCTTCATCTGCGCCACCATAAGGTTCGTTAATCCCTACGTAGAGCACAAAATGTGATGTACCGTCTACGTTCCACCGCACGATAAGGATTGGTCTTAGTGCACTTGGGTTGGATGGTGTTGTTTACAACGCCAAGGGCGGTAGAGTTGTCGGTTTGATGGGAGTGGGTAGTTGAGGGTGGCCCATCTCAATTAGGAGGTGTCGCAAGGGAATGACCTCGCGTGTGTTGATGTACAGCGCACCGAGTTTGGCCTCAGCAGTGGAGGACATAGCCGCTTTGATGATCTGCGCAATGGTTAGGACGGCCTCATTGTTGTTGGGGTAATGGTCGTTTTTGGATAGAAAGAAATGCCCACGGCATGGCTGCATGCGTTTGTTTCAGAGAGATAAGAAGCATCACTGTGGGCGGCCAACATCATATCACTCGCTCGATATGTGACGCCTGCATTGGGGTGTGATAGGGCATAGTCTAAGAATTGGTAGACCCGGTCCAGCGTGGTCGTCGTAGGGTTGGCCTGTTGGGTTGCAAGTGAGCCAAGGGCCCTAAGCATAGTGCAGTCAACTGCGTGAGCGTAATACAGGAAAACTCCAATGACTTCCTGCACAAACGTTTTTTGGTGCTTTCCCAGTGCTGGTGCAGTGTCCGCAGTGGCGCGCAATTGTTGTTTGCTGCCATAGGTGCAAGGCACACTGGGATATGGTTGATGTTGCGGTTTGGCAGGCTTGAGGTGATGGAAGCGTTGTCCAGCTTTTTCGCAGTAGCCGGGCATGGAGAGGCGAACGAGATGGTTGCGGTAGTCCCAATGCAGGGTAAGACCAATGTAGCATTGCCCCTCCCAATCCGTGGAGATTTCATAGTGGCCTTTAAGTGTGTTGATGAGATGATTGGCGCGTGCTTTGCCGACATATTTCACGCCGAAGTCATCGACACAGAGGGCAAAACAGATGGGTCGCCAATCATGTGTCCAGAATCCGGGTAGATTTTGCTTTGGTGGTAGCCGTTGGCTTGGAGGCTTTGTTCGAGGAGTTGCTGCGCAATGATGCCGGCTTGTGGGATTCCATACATGCCTTTTTGAATACGCACAAAGACATATCCATCATGTGCAATGTCACAGAGCCGGTAGAGTTCAATGATGTTGGAGGGTATGTCGGACAGTTTGAGTCATATGTATTCTGGACGTTCCATGGGCGTGTTAAGATAAAAATCTTTGATGTCGATGGTCATGAATTTGGTGTTTACTGTAGAGATTAAGCTGTTGAGGAGTATTTTGACTGTGATCATGTCAGCTGTGGGCATGCTGCAGTCGCCTGGGAAGTTAATGCGATTACCGCCGACTGTTAGGCGAATGCAATACGGATCGTCTTTTTCGGGGCGAAAGTTGGCCACAATACGTCCATATGTGACGTCCTTCCATCGGTCCTGTGGTACGTGCGTTCGTTGGATGAACACAATGGTGTCGGTGCCTTTGACGATGCCGGGCAAACCTTGCGTGAGTCGGCCGAGTTCCTTTCCATATGCGTTCTTCCAGGTGTCACGGTATTTGGGGTTAGCAACAAGGTGGCGGTACTCCATTAACTCACCAGTCTCGTCATTGAGGACTGCGTGGAGCATGTCGGTTGGGTAACGCCGTTGTGTGGCTTGGGCGGCGGTGATCCCAATGTGACGCGTGGCCAAGATGTGTAGCATGGTCTCGTGCGTGAGGGAACGGGTTCGGCTACGAGTGTTGAGAGCTGGTGGTGATGTTGTGGGTTGTGGGCATGGTGTGAAGGGGATGGGGTGGCGTGTTGGCACCTTGGAAGTGGCGCCACCTCGTCGTCACTGTCTTCATCATCAGAGACCACGGGGCTTGTTGGGGGCGGCGTACAGGCAGTGGGGATTGGTGTATGTGCCTGCACCCTTGGAGGTGGGGCGTGGGGAGCGACCGGCTTGGTTGCTGTCGGTGATAACAGCTGTTGCTTGGCTGTGTCATTGAAAAGTTGCTGCAGGCGCTGGAGGTCTTGCGGGTTTTTGGCTCCAACATGCTGTGCTTTGGCATTGTGCTTAATGACATGGGTAAGATTGGCTGCCGCAGTGATGAGGGCGTCGGCTGGGGTCATGGATGGATTGGTGAGGTACTTGTGTTTGAAGAACACTGTTGCGGCAATGCGAGTGCTACTTGTGGTAGGCAACCATATTTTCCAGCACCTGTAGTGCTCGGTGGACGTGCCAATGACCCATCCTTTGGAGCAGTGTTGAGCGTAGGTCTTGCATCGATGGGGTTTGTCATGCACGAGGGCCTCCATACCAAGCGGAACAAAGGGTGATGCATTGTAGTCGTGCGGTCCGTAGAGGTGGGCATATGCAGAGATTTTGGAGTTGGCATTGGACTGATGCAGGAGGTTGAGTTGTCGTTCCATATGTGGAAGGAGTTGGCACCACAGGTGGAGTGGAAATTTGTCGGCTGTGTCGCTGAGGACAGCAATGAAATGGTCATTCCATGTTTGTATGGCCTTTTCAGCAATATTGCGGTGGTGGTCATCAGGTGGCACCAGTTGGTATGCCATGCTTGAATCAAGGATGGCTTGCTTGTATGCTGTGGACACCTCGTTGTCAAGGACTTGGTGCTTGGGTGAGAGTCCACATGATCGCATACGTGAGAGAGCTCTGGTGCGTGCCAGGATGAGTTCACCCTCTGTCCTATTCTTTGTTGGCTCAACCCAAATCGAGTTGCTGTCGATATGGTAGAGGATCATCTGGTACCTGTTGCCTCTGCTGGATGCATGGGGAAACTTACCCATTTGGTCGGTGTAGACTGTGTCACGGGTGTCATAGGTCTTGATGTATATGTCGTGGTTAGGGAGTGAGGGGGCAGTGAGAGAGGGCGTGTTCGATGGAGCTCGCAGAGTTGTCTTGGTGGAGCGCACACCTTGGCGCTGGCTACGCATGTGCCCCTGCTGAGTTTCTTCCAACTGGGGAAAGTGCTTGTGTACGTTGGCGATAATGACGAGGGGCCACATGTTGTAGTTCCCGCGCCGAATTGCTGCCATCCATGTTGTTTTGGTGGGAGAACCTGCTGCGGCGTGGAGATACCGTATAGTTTGTTCGATGCTGGGTAGCTCGTAGACATTGAGGATGGTGTGCTGCTCTCGCGTACTTGATGCTGTAAGGAGGTTGCGGACTTCTTCTGTGGATGGCACGATGTATTTTGTGTTGAGAGATTTTGTACCACAGGGCGAGTCAAGGATGAGGGTATCGTCGTTGACGTTACGGGTGATTTGGCGTAGGGGTACTCGCCAAAGGCCGGTGTGTGGGCATCTGTACCCTTGGAGGATGGAGGTGGCATTGATGTGGATTTTGTTGGAGTCGTAGAAGTTGACTTCATCCTTGTCGTACATGGCAGTGTACCCCACATCAGCAAACTTGCTGCCACTGAGTAGCGTCTGTGTGAGATTGGGAACAATGTCAACCTGGTTAGCGGGGGCGCGGACATCAAGCAGAAGTTGGGAGATGTGTGTTGCCTGTGCCGTGCCACCAGTGAGCAGTAGAAAAACCTTAGTGGAAGGTTCTGTAGTGGAGTGGAAAGGATCGTGGAGTGCTCCCGCTGTTGAAGTGGCTCCGGTGTCGCTGATTGCGGAGGGTATCATGCTGTCTGATATGCCCTGATTTACTTGCAGTTTGGTCATGGGTGTGGGGCGGTGTCGCCGCTTGTATTTGGTAGCAGGGCAAAACAAGGGGGAGATGCAGCGCAACCTTTGGTGTCGCCAGGCAGTGCTGTTTTTGTCACGGTGGTGTGGCGGGAGAATGAAATGAACTCTTGTTTCAGGGCAAGCAAGTGGAGACCATTAGTTTAGTGAACATACAGAGGGGTGTGGCGCACTACGATAACGTTTGTTTGCTTTAACCAAATTGTTAAGCAAACTGTCATTAAAAAAACTAACGGTCTCCACTGGATCCTATTTCTTGGGTTTGTACCAAGCTGGGCGTTTGTCCTTGTTTATGTCCATGGCAAAACACTCCTCATCCTCATGGTAGACGCCGTCCTTCTTGCAAGAGTTGCAGAAACACTGGGGACGGCGGCCTTCGGTAGGGGGCATGCCATTGGGTCTGTTTCGCTGCTGGCGAGGTGCAGGGGGAGGTGAAAGGAGAGTCATGAACTTGGCTTGTTGGTCTAGGATGGCTTTCAGTTGGGCTTCAAGTTTGTGGAGGAGGGTGGTGTTGTCCAGCGTGATGGTGGCGGCGTGTTCGGTGGCATTTTCCAATGCTCCTTCCAAGCTGTTGGTGTACTCAAGGAGTGAGTGGTGGTCTGCAGTTGATAAGGCAGAGTTGATGTTGGTCGGAACATGTGGTGGATTGTTGGATGAGCGGCGGCGACTGTCAAAAAAACTGCTGGCACTCTCAAAACCTCCCGAACGAGCTTCGCGTTCGGCATTAAACTTTTCCTTGCTCTTGTAGATGGTGACGAAATGTGTTTTAGCCGCGTCCCAGGTTTTGCCGGCGGAAGGCTTGATTTCCCATGCTTGCATTTCCTTGTCGTCGAACATTTCGGAGGCATACATGCTCTCCACGTAATGTTGGATCTTCGTTGCCTCCGCGGCTGGGACACCGACGTCTCAGCAGAGCTTTTGTTGCTTGTCGAGCTCACTGGCAAACTTCGTGATGTGGCTCATGAAGTCCCATTGGATGTGAAAGGCTTAGGCGGCTTGTTTCTTCTCAAGGGTTGTGACGATGCACCACTCGGTGCGGAGATGCTGGACGATCGTCTTGATTGTCTGGCCGCTATAGCCCACATAGTCGTCTTCGAGTTCCTCGATGTACGTTGGATCGATGGCTTCTCGCACGATTTTGTCAACAATGACCGCATCGACGGCTTCTTGATTCCAAAACTCTTGGCACGCGAGGTTGTGCAAACCCGTGATTGACGCGCAATTTGTGAGCATTGTGGTGTTCGTGAGGCCCGATGCAATGATTGGAGGCGTTGGGAGGCAGTCGATGGCAATGTCCGGGTTGCCCGTGACCGTGCGATACTCGGCGTCGGTGAGCACGAGTGCGAGATGGCCATGACGTCCGCCCCAGCTTGTTGTTTTGACGGCTGCCGCGATTTTCGCAATTTGTTGCCAAAGATGGTTTACGGTGGAGGTCGTTGGTTGGCCGACGATCTTGTTGAGAGGCAGTGGTGTTACGATGGCTCGTACGGCCTCATAGACAGTGGCTTCATTCGCGGTGGGCAAGGACATGTTGGTGGTTATTTTTGTTGTTGCTGTGGCTGTTTTGCAGGTGTTGCTCAGTGCAAAAAATTTAGTAATCACTGCTGAGCATAGCTCACACATAGATATTGTTAATCGGGTGATTACTAAATTATGACTGTTTTATGCTAGCCATACCGTATAGTAATCAGGTAGACAGGTAAAGTTCTAAGTCTGTACCGCTGTGTAAGTAATGAGGTACACAGGTAAAGTATGTGTACGCAGCAGTACTATTGAATCTTTTGATGGTAGTATTCTTCGTGCTTGGGTGTGACCTAAAACACAATTCCCAGGAAATTGCAATGCTGATGTCATCAGGTATGTGTTGCAATTCCTAAGGAATTGTAATTTCCCAAAATTTGCGATTAATGAATTGCAGTGTCCAGCTATTTTGATACCAATCCATTGTGTTGGTCTACTAAATTGGTGCCAAACTAGTTGGCTTTGCAGAAATCCCAGGCTAAACCAGCGTTTCGGAGGAATTGCACGGTTGAAACATGCAAATAATTGTCAAAGCAAAAGTGACCCAGGATGTAATCACCAAAAGATGATTTTTTGCATTGACAAGGTGCAATAATTGCTCCACCTCTGTAGAACCCCAGTACATTTCTACTTATTTTCGAGGTTGTGCCATTATTGCAACACCTTGTTGGCCTATTCTGATGTGCAAACATATAGAAATGCAATTGGCATGTCACCCTGAAAAGCTTTATCTCCAGGGGAGGTTGTGAAGCTGCTCGAGCTATACAGAAAAAGTTGAGAAAGTAACAAGAAGGAAAAATAAAGACATTATGAATTTATTAGAATAAATCTTAGAATAATTTAAAATTATCAGAACGATCTGGGTCAGTGGTGTGTGTCAAGCATTTTTGCGAGTGAGAAGTGACATGGTAAGATTGCGCAAGTAGTACTCGAGTCATCGGGCAGACGTTGCGGGGACAGGCAGGGATGGATCTGGACAGGCGGCATGGGGACAAGGCGGAAAAGTACTTACTTTGTTAAAATATATACTTGTTTCTTTGCTTATCAATGTGTACAATTGAAGCCCCTTGTTAACAAAAGTAGGGATAGTCGTATTGTACAATACAATACCATACCTCTAGACTTAGAGTCGCACATGAAAGAGTGTGCGATAGGTGATATGTATTGTATTGTATCATACGTACCCATACTTTTGATTGACACAAAAAGTGATGGGGTGGGACAAAATAGGGATAAGGGTGGGGATGGGGCCGGGACAGATGGGGACGGGACAGATGGGGATGGGACAGGGTGGGTGGGGGTGGGATGTGTTAGGCTAAAATCCAGGGAAAATGCGATTCCCAGGGAATTGCAAAAATCTGAGTTCACTGGATTGCAATATACAGGGAATCGTTTTTTCATTGGATCTTGCAATAGGGGTCCCCAAAGTTTTCATTATCAATATAACTATACAAAAAAAACCATAATTATTTACAAAATCTCGTACCTCTTGCATCATTTCGTCACACCATTACTTAAGGAATACTTATCTGATTTTCCCGCCCAAATCCATTCTCGCGCATTTTATTTCTATAATGGCACTTACTTTGACCGCCCCTTTACGTGTAATTTATTTATTTTATGTATAATTTCTTAATTTCTTGAACCTCTCCATGCAAAAGCATTCCCATTTTCGAGCCACCTGTGTTCGCTCCCCCACTCGTTGCGAATGTGCAAACAGAGGCAATTGCCCCACCCTGTCGTGGTAGGATGTGGGGTTAATATGGCGATGCGATCGTTGAACAACTGACGCGATCGTTGAACAACTGTACTCCTTGAACAAGCGCAAAGACAACGCAACACCACACGGCACCCAAGATGCCATGTCTCAATCCCAGACGCATTGCCCTAAACGCTCGTTGTGTGAGATGTCGCGACATGCGGCGATGGCAATGGTGTTTTCTAACACCCCGATCTGCTTTTCATCTACCACATCTGCAGCGGAGGAGACGGAGGAGGATGCCATGGTCGTTGATGCGTTAAAAGGGATGGGGATGAGACGGTTGATGATGTCACGTAGTGTGATTAAAAAGACTGCCAAACATGTGAGAATGAGGGTTGAAAGGCTAATCTATCATTATCTAACAGATAATGACGAAAATCAGTCATTATTGGATTTAATTATAGAAATAAAAAATGATAAGTTTTGGAGAAAAATATGTCATATTTAGACATTAGATCGTTCTTTACGCCTAACAGGTTTGTGTATGACGTCAAGATTCTGGATTCCCCGGATGTTGCAATCCGGTGAACTCAGATTTTTGCAATTCCCTGGGAATAGCATTTTCCCTGGATTTTGGCCTAACAGATGGGCGGGGACGAGGCAGGGACGGAGTGTGGACAGACTTTTATGTGAGAGGTTTATGGCGAGTTTTAAAGGTGTCTATGTGGATGCAACCCAAGGCCCTGATCCTCCAGTACGGTACCAGTCAGAAATTATAATGAAGCACTAAAATGTCAGTTATATTTCCCGTCTTTGACCACTTGTTGTGATGGCACATTATGCATCTAGCAGACATGCGTCACTGCACATCCCTTGGGGACCTCTCGATAGTGCTTATGCCCATTTCCTGTAACCTCAATCCATTGGGAAGGGGTCGTCACATTGGATCTCGTACACACCTTCTCTGACATAATGATTCATCAAAATTCCTCATAGAATCCGGTATAGTTTGCACGTAGAACAATATGTCAGTGATTTTTTGACCACCTTCTTATAGAATACCATTTTTCTTGCGAGAGGCGCGTACAAAAAAATAGCTGACATATGTAGTTTCGCTTTCTTGGCATAGAATTATGCCAAAACTACATAGGAATTGGTGAATTCTCATGATAATGATTCATTATAATTTCTGACTGGTACAAATGTAAAGCAACAGATTTTCTGTTCAGAATAATGCAGAAACTAATCTGTTACTCTGTTTTTTTACATACATAGGAATAGTACGAAATGAAGTGATGCAATAATTGCACCACAAAAAAGAATAGACTACCAGTTTAATTGTAGTACTGTTGCGTAACATCGCCCACGTACAAAAACATACCAGATTCTACGTAACACAAAAAAAAATCGCGACACTACTCTTCATCACCATGACAATTTCTGCCGCCGTCGCCGCATCACCTCGATCACGGTGAATACCGTCGCAACACCATGTTTGCCACAATCGCCTTCAGCGCAACATCACCCGCGTCCATACTGCTGCTTGGATCGGTGAGATTCACTGTATTCCCAGAGAAATTGCACCATTTCTAACATGCCATTTTTGTTACACAGCAACCATCATGACCGGGAGGGGGAAAGATGGGAATTTCTTGGCTGTAAGTTTATTTTTACAATGCCTATTCCCTGATTTTATTGCCTACATTATTGACTCATAGGGGCATTCATTGTTGTTCCTTTCTTTGCAGTCCTGGGTGAACTATTCACCAGGCTTTGATGGTGACTTTTCAGCTTGCAATTAGCGTAACACCAAAATTAAAGGTGAGTGCATTTTGTCATCCATTTCATGGATTTTTTCCAGCTTCTTCCTTGAATCTTCTCTTTCCTCACCCAACATTTTAGTAACAACATTATTTATCTCGCTCTTTATTATCGGCTGACGCCTCCCCAGTGCCGTGTCGGATAAAGTGATTGGCTTAGAGGTGAGCAGGGACAAATATACGTCCTCATTTTCACTCCACTTTATGGTAATCGTTGCATCTTACACGAACCTTTTGTTTATCACAAACAGTTATCAAGAACAAAACACGACAAATATTAGAACAGGTCAATGAGGTTGACTTGAGTTTGAACAATGAAGGAAGTGACTGCAGAGTCAAAGTGCGTGAGTTTGGATTGTTAGATGCAGCTAGGATAGAATCATCCAAAAATGAAAGTCATCTCTTATGATCAGAGTTCCAATAGTCGGATCAAGAATGAAGATTTTATTGTTCATCTGTTTTGTTCAGTGTGGGGTGTGTGCTAAACTAATATCAATTGCGAGTAATCAATTCTTTACAAAGTTTTTTGACCCTGTTCTTTGATGATGATAACAAATGATGAGAGAGTACCTTAGTAAACTAAACAACATGGAGTTTTAACAGTCTTATTTGCTAGTCTAACAGACTGTAACGTCGATGAAGTCTGTATATCCAAAGAACTTCAGAATTGTAATTGGAAGGGAGAATAACAACTATGTTTTGCAGTTGAGAGAAAACTTGCCTCAGGAACACTGAGAGTTGGATGGTGTCTTCTGGCCTTGGCGGGGTTGAGGGAACTACGTTTATTTTTTAGGTGATTAGGTTGTTTCCATAAAACAGAGAGAGACTATATATTATGTTTCTTGTGTTTGTAGATAGGAAATAATAGATGCCGACATACATAACACATGATTCTATTCCAAGAAACTAGTAGGGACGCATAGCAAACAATCGTACGTACCATACCTAATACAATACTCATTTCTCGCGGCTCACACCGCATTACTTATAAAATACACTATGGTATATTATGGTACGATATAATAGGTATCTAGAGATACACAAGAACACATAGGTAGAGTGAACATCGTACTAGGAGAAACAGGCAATAATATATATTATCCATATATTAATACTTATATCATGAAGTACATGATTCGTGTTTCCGCCAAAGTCATTCACAGGTCTTCCAATATACAATACTGCCTCATCCAACGGTTCGTGGCTAGGATGGTTCTCATGAGGTTACCAGCACATTCGTGTGACGTGGCGACAAACTGGCGATGACATATGTGAACAAGCACGGACCGGCTTTTAATTACCTTTAATGGTGAACTGAAAAGCCAATCTCCAAAAGAAAAGCCAATCTCAAAAAAGAAAACCGGATACCATTTCATTTTAACATAGGAATAGTACAAAGATTGGTAAATGCCAAAAGAAAACTAATTCTCCAAAAGAAAACCAATCCCCAATATATTTGCCAACATGGATAGGTTGGTATTTTATTTAAGCCATAATGACGAAATCAAGACTTTCATGAGAAGAACTATTCCTTATTAGATCGATTTTGAAAAAGAATAGATCTAATCTGATACATGCCTAGGACGTGAAATCATAGGTTAGTAATAATCGCATAACTTAGATTTTCTACATTAGAAATAGATTTTTGAAGTTAGATAATTTATTCTTTTCTAGAGATGTGATTTTTCTAAATCATACACCCTAGATCTAACAAATTTTGAGAATCTATTTTAGCAAGACTGGTAATCTGTTTAGATTCAAATTCTGCATAATAGATATTTAATTAGTGTTGCTATATTAGATTTAGATGGTATCCATTCCTCTTGGTGCCTTGCTAAGCAGTCGTGTCTAATATTAATTATAATAATATTACCTAAGTAATTACTACTTATAATTACTTTGACAAATAATTATTATCTGTTAACTACTACCATACCCTACCACTGTACGCGTGAAGTTGGAGCTTATTAGGCACATAATATTATTATCTTTTAGCGAATAATTGATTTTCTTGGTGTTCCCTGAACCCCGGCAGTCTTCTTAACAAGCTCCTTAGACTGGTTGCAGCCACGGTTGCTAATTTACCCTCTATTCACTATTTTGTCACCCACCTCGCGAAATGGTAACTGGACCCCTAACTTCGCCGGTGCAGCCACGGTAAGAATCGTTAAAGTTACCAAAAAAATGGTTAACGTAATTTTTTTTGGTAACGGGTTCCTTTTTCGCCCGTATTTGGTGAACGTTGCCATTTCAATTTTTCAGGCACTAAAAAAATGGAAACTCAGATAATTGGTGTCTACACGATTAAAATACGAATTCCTATGTTTCCGCCACAATGTCCCTCGCACCTCCTCCCGACCAGCAATTCCCCAACCATCAAGCGACTCTTTTGTCAACCATGGGCATCTGCGATGATTGCGGGGAATGGAAGGCCTCGCCAAGGCAACGAGTTAGACGAACGGGGGAACGACGTGGTAGGCTTGGAAGGAACTCCGAAAGGAATGCTTTCCCCCCTCGCCGCCCCCCGTGATGTCGAATCTTGTTCCTTGCCTCGGCGTCCCACATCATCGTCGCCGCCATTGCCGAATACTTCCCCTCCTTGCCATGGGGATTGAGCTGTTTTGACTTCGCCGTCTCTCCCATCACGCGCTCCTGTGCACGCAACGAACTATCCCGCTACTGCGTCCGTCGTCGTTGCCGCAGTCGTCAGAGCTCCTCCATCATCGACGCCGCCAGCGTTGACTATGACTGCACCATTGTTGGCGACTGGTCCAGCTAACAGGCCGGCGCCGACTTTGTTGATGCTGTTTTTGAGCAACACGAAGGCTGCGTCAGTGCCATCTTTAAATTTCCGGGCGTGTTGAATGGTGGTTGACGACAAAATTCCACCGGATTAGAGCTGAAATTTGTTCAGCAAATGCAACAACAGATTGAGAATGATACTTTGTTGATTGTGGCATTGATCGTGGTTTCTTTTTGCTGACAGTAAATGGCAGGGACGGGCCCTTTTGTCATTCTGCCCTGCCGGTGGGGAGGAATTGAAGTAGATCTTCTTTGTTTGATCGGGATGCTTTTTGAATCAGTGTGATGGAGGATGCGAATGGAGCCACAACTCTTTGCACCAGTGGATTTGCATCTATTAGATGTAACAATAAACCAGATACATTGGGGCATCAGACAAAAATAGTACAAAAATTATGTTTACAGCAAGAGAGGAGCCTGGGCATTTTCATGCCATCAATTAATGGAATTTATTACAATGTTACCCAGTGCGGCTGCAGCTGTGAGTAAATGTTACCCAGTGCGGTTGCAGCTGTGAGTAACATCTGTTTGCCTATAATCAGAACAGTCGTTAGGTGGTCAAAATTATCACCCAAGTAGTTAAAAACATCATATCATAGGTCAAAATGACAAATCATAGGTCAAAATGACAAATCGTGTAGCTTTCATGTAGCTTGTGCCGGTAGTTGTTTCGACCAAAACCCAAGGCTCCACGTGGAAGCATGTTTGACTATTTTTAGTAACTGTGATTTTTGCTAACAGTGAAAAATGATGACCGTGGCTGCACGTCATTGATTGGTGGCCATAATTTTGGTAATCGTATACTCGAACGGTAACCAAAAAAAAATGGTATTCGAGAAAATAGCAGCCGTGGCTGCAACCAGCCTTAAGCTTCTCCTCACTCCTATTCATGTTAGGGGTGAGGTGCCCCTATGTTGTCGCGATTATTTGCGGCAACAGGGAAGCTTTGGACAGTGTAACAAGTTATTTTTTTGCGAACGTGCCCCTTTACGCTCGATTTTGAATGACATGGAGTGGACCGATACCCATAAACCCATATACCGTTGGAAAGCTCGTGAAAAGACGAATCCGTAGTATTTTGCGCAAATCCCACAGCGAGGGTTGTGGAAAAAGTTAAATGCAATTTACGAAAATTGACGAGAATCGTTTATTTTTTGTCACAAAAGGGGGTGCGTCAGTACTACAATTAAACTGGTAGCACGAAATTTGTGGTAAAATTATTGCACCACCTCTGGTATTTGGGATATTTTATAAATTTACAAGATGCCCCTCGATGTGGCACCAAAGGCCAAGGTCCGAGGTATTACTTCTTTACAGCCAGAGGCAAGGTAGCCTGAGAGGCTGCCCCAGGCATCAGCGTACACGGTACGATGCCCCATAGATCAGATAAGATCATAGATCGCGATCAGATCTCAGATCCCATCGGACGAAAAAACTAGACATTGGAAGATATCTAGATGATCGTCGTATTTGTGGTAGACACATCGCCCTCCATGGCCGAGCCAGCCAGAGCCAAGGGCGTCTCTCGTCTCGACGTAGCAAAAATGGCAATCGAAAGCATCTCGCGATCCATGGACAAGCGCGTCGTCGACCACAATCGATCGGTGCTGGTTGCTTCTGCTCAAATGGTGGCGGGAAAACAGCAACAACAAATACAGCACGTGGGAAGGTTGGAACAATTTGATGAATTCTTGTTGCTGAGTACAAGTTTGCAACCGGATGCTTTCCAAAAAAACGGGCGAAGGAGAAGCAGCTCTTTTGAAGGACACAGCACGCTTGCAAAACCAATGAGTTCCTCGTCTTTAGATTCTATCGAAGTTGCAGCCGAAATGCACGCGGCGTGTGGGGCTGGCGGGCGATTGCTATTCGGCTGCGTCGATTCTTTGGAGAGTGGTGCGCTCATCGCGGATAGCAGCGGCAATCCAGGTGGGCAACCCATGGGAATGTTGCCGCATCCTCCAAATCGAGCTGACTTCGAAAGAGAACTAAAACGATTGCGAGTTGCAACTTTGCCGAACACCAATGATTCGTCGTCTAAACCAATTTTCCCGGAATGGGCAGGAGGAGCCGCAGGACTCAATACTGCATTGTCTCACGGTTTAGGACTTTTGTCGAGATATCGACTCACTCGTGGTAGAATAGTCGAGCATTTTGGCATGGGACGCTTACCTTGGTTTGAACATCAAATGGCAACCTTGGCGAAAGAAAGCAGCTTCTCTGTTGGTGGCACAGATGACCATAATGTTGGAAGAAATGGATCACCGTTGCAACCTGCGTGTTTGATTTTACTTACCGACGGCGAGTGTTTGCGTCTACCTCCAGAGAAGGGCGGTGGAAGCTTGAGGCTACAGTTTGGTAACATGCCACTCAGGGAATTTTATAAAGAACGTGAGTTCTGGCGAGCCCATTCAAAGGTCCAAGTGTGACAAGTTTGAACTTTACTTACATCAAATTACGACTAACTCATTTCTCATTTACTTTTTCGGTTAGCATTCCGATGGGATCAACGGATTTTCATTTTGCACATTGCCGACAACTCTGCCCCTCCACTTCATCAGAATCTGCGCGCACTGTGTGAAGTAACTGGCGGTGCCGATATAAAAATACAGCCATCCATATCATCTTTCACAAAACTCCTTTTAAGACTATCACCTCCGCGACCTAACCCATGCTCTCTTCCAGACCCGCTACGTTTACCTTCCATGCCAGAACAGTCATCCCAAGGAAAGAGCGATACTCCTCAAAATTCAACATATTTCATCAATGGTGGGCCGATTGTTTGCTTTCAGGCCTTTGAAGGTGGTCCTGGTCAGAACGTGCCGTCGTTGCACCGAGCCATGTTGTTATTCGCTGGATCGTGTGAACAGACACGGTGGATATTCAAGCAAGCAACGCCGTCTTCGAGCACGACAGAAATGCAATCGTTCGTCCAGAGCCCGGTCTGGTTCTTCCCAGAATCTTTCTACCCCAGCAAAAAGTTAGATACTTTACCTCCCAGACCCTCTCAGCCATTACTCCATTACTCCAGAAATTACCAGGCGGTAGGGTCACCTTTATTTGATCCGATGTATGTCATGAAAGCGCTGCATCATCTGGATCAGTTACATGTTTCCATTCGTCAACAACTCGTCGAATTCGGCGAGAATCCTTCACCGATTGTAAATCGAATGCTTCAGAGAGATGTCTACATTTGCGAATGGCTCGGTGGAATCGAAGCAGTTGCAGAAAGTCGTTCTGGATCAAATCACTCAGGTGCACCAAGAACCACGCCTGGAAGAGAACACTTTCCAGTCGGCGTAAGAGGTGCTGGTAGACCCACCGTGTCAGGCGACGGAGGAGAAAATATTCTTAACATCGGGATTCTTCATGTACCACAGGAATGGGTTCGCCTGAGAGAACTCGAATCAAATCCCCAGTTGAAAAATCAGTCCACGCACAAACTCGCAACACTGACGCTGCTTCCACCCGATCCGCATATTTTAATCCCGCTCCTCATTCGAGTGGCGGAAACTGAGTTGCGCACTCTGAACAAGATCAAGGACAAAGGGGGAAGCAAGGCATGTGCTATACCGAAAATAATCCATTTAGATGATAATTGGAAATCAGACTTTCGGACTGTAAGTGAATGATCATTGTCGTTAAATATCGTTCATATTTTTCAACTTGTCTGTTGCTCATATGATCCAAATCTGCCTACAACAATAGTATCTCTTCAGAATACCGCCGTATTACCTTCCCGCAATGAGACGCGCATTGCGCTCATTGCTGCCACCCACCGTCTCATCTTTCCTTAACCCGGATGGTCAAGAACCGCTGCCACTTATATGTATGTCAAGGGCGTGCTTCAACAAAATCAAATCCGGTGAACAGGCTGCAAAGGATGGGAATGATTGGCTCCGGGGAATAGAACGAGACTTGTCCCACCAAACCAAGCTGCCCGCAGCATCAGCTATTGTAAAAGAAAAAGGCACTAAAACAGGTCCCAGCGCACAAGAAACAACAAGCATTGTATCGTTTGGATATGGACAATACGATCCTCGCATTACTATTTCATCATACAAATCGTCTCTCCGAAATATGCCACCGCCTTGGAAATCTAAGGATTGGTTAGGAAAAGACACCAACTCACTCTCACTCCCTGTCACAGATATCTTAAGTGAGCTTCCAAAATCATGTTTGCTTCCTTACTACGAGTCACGCAGGCAAGTCAACCGTCTCTTTCTATGTTTTCGCATCGTAGTTGTCTAATATATCTGGCTTCATACGCAGGAGATGGATATTTGGCGGCACGGGTTTAACAACACGTGGCCTTCACGTTGACGGTGTCGATAACGACGGCGTGAACGTCCATCGCTACCCTGCGAGTCAATCTGTCGAGGATGAATCTTTAATTGCGTTGGCCGGCATCGGCGCATCGACAATTAATGAGACAAACATCAACATAATGGGTGACTTCAGGGAGCGCTTGCATTGGTCTCGAGCACCATTGACGGGTTATGGTGGGAGTAATTCCACAGCAGTAACGACATTACCAGACGGGTCACCCACGTTTTCTGTTGATGACGACGTGTTTCCCATGTCGTTCTTCAACCCCAAGACGGGAGACTTCATAGACAATGCTCAAAATAGAGAGCGGGCACGCCTCTGTAAGTCAACCGGCTGGTTGCTTGACAAAAGTATTACTCACTCTCCTAACTCTAACTGCTCAACTTATGTGAAGCAATAAACTTCGGAAATCCTTTTGAAGAGAAAAGAGGCGGGTCGATAGTTCCTGAACAGTACTCCCAGCGGCCAAGTACCCCTCCCAGCACGCCTCCTCGTGATGCATTTGAATCTGTCGAGGATGAAGGAGAAGGAGAAGCAGCTTTTACAGGCAAAAGGCCCGATTCTCCGTCGAAGAGTCCGCGTCATATAAGCACGTTAAACCTTCTCAAACGCAAAAGTTCGTCATCTCTTGAAAACTCTTCCAAGGAACAAACGAAAGACACGACAAAGGATTCAGAAGCAAAGAAAGCTCGTCTTAATCTTCCGTCGCTACCTCCTCCGCCACCTTCGAAAACTCTGCTGTCGGAATCTCAAAAACGACAGTCGCATCCTAATCCCGCTCGGAAACCAGCTCCGCCAACTCCTACACAATCAATCATGCCGAAACCAGCACCACCAAAACGGCAAAGCAGCGCAGACACATTGCCTGTACAACAGAGTCAACCATCGAAGCAGTTATCTTTTACACCAGCCCCATTGCAATTGCAGGATCCTAACCAAAAACCCAATGTTGATCTCCCTCCTCAGTGGATGTGTGTCTGGTCAAAAAGTCAGAAAAGATGGTATTTTTTCGACACAAGAACAAACAAAAGTGTGTGGGAATGGCCACCGCCTACTGCGAAATAATAATGCGGCTTCATCAAACATGTTCATAACCATATGTCCACGAAAAATCTCCAAGAAAATTGAAAACGAATGGTCAATACCCTTGTTTTGATATTACACTATTTCTCGGAGTGTTCCACCTAAAGTTTCGCCAATTATTCACTTGCACACTAAAATTTAAAGTGTCTTTCCCTAAATATCATTACAGTGAGTAAAACAGAGTATTACAAATCTGGTGGCGATAACCATTTGCAAGAAGATGGCCCTTCTGCAGTACAACGTTCTTAGATGATTTCTCATCGGTACGGGTTCCACAATGCGGAAAGACTTGAGAGTGCTAGATGCCAACAACCGCGGACAAGGCAATGCACTAAGTACAACGAGACAAATTCAAGGAATTGGGTAAGTTTGTGTCTTTGTCGCAATACTTCCAGCGATTCAGTGGCAAGTCTCTCCAACTAGGGTTTTACTGTTTTTTGCCGGAACCCATTTCATTCAAACACTCCAAACTCTAATATGACATTTGAACTCCCATTTCTAAACATCAGAGAGATGGTGAAAGCAAAGTCTAAATTTCAAATGGTACCTTTGTTGTAACCGCAATAAATCTTACCCTAAAAGAACCATTCTACTCGTCTATTGTTGCAGTGTGGGGAGACTCATCGCGCCTAAAAATATATAATGATGGGAAAAATACAACTACTGTTGCGTGATCTAGCAAACCGGGCTCGAAATAAGTAGTGTGATTTGCTTTTGTTGGTGTATCCACGAGGTGGGCAAGTAGTTATGTGTCGCAACCGCATCATGGAAATACTACACTTAGTTTTAAGAACATATCGTCAGTGCATTCAAAACATATGACCTAGGATAGTGCACAAGATTTCAGAGGATCACATTATTCACTGCTCTCTTAGACTGAAGCGCATTCCGAAGTCGTTTGGTGGCATGCGTACTGGTATCTTCACATAATCGATTTCACCATCTTTGGTTAGCCCATCTCCATGGAACGACCAGGTTTCAAACCTGAGAGCCATTTTTGTAAGAAACATTCTACCCACCAATTCTGCAAGTGGCACACCAGGACATTGATGAGCCCCGAAACCACCTGGGAACCAGCTTCCGATACCAAGGCTAAGAGCCGTTCCCTGAAATGGACATGATGATTGTAACACACCCTTTTTTGAAGGGACCCATCGCAAGGGCTCAAAACTATTAGGCTCAGTATATAGTGTAGGATCCATATTACCAATCCTAGGATCAAGCATGACTGGGTACTGGCCAGGAATACGATAACCAAAGAGTTCGAAGTCCTCGTAAGCAAATCGAGGAACACCGGCCCCAGGAGGAGCGATACGAAGAGTCTCCCTGCAAATGCCATTTGTATATGGCATTTCATCCCAAAATTTAGGATCTGACGTTGGAATACCTGTCGCACGTCGTGTAGAGTACTCCTTCAGTATGCCATCAATCTTGTCCTGCAATCCATATTTGTAGGAAAGAGCAAGGGAATCAACGCACAACGATGCACATTCAATGTAAGCCCCCCAAATGAAAAGGATCATTCCAGTGGAAATACGTTCTTCGTTGTCACCAAAGTTTGGTCGATCACAAATCTGGTCGTGGTACCACTTCCCGGGAGTGTCTGACGAAATATTGGGGTCATCCAAGGAACGAAACCTCTGAAGCATTTCTATTCTCAAATCATCCAATGCCGTCTTTCCTTTCTTATATTGATTGGTCACCTTACTGATAGACAGGAGTGCATCATTGTAATCATTAAATTGTTGTTCTTGTTCTTCTGTCAAACCTTGCCCTGAAAAGATTTTTGCAAATATCTGCAGACAGAGTGACTTGATTTCAGGAACGAGGTAGATGGTTCCATCTGGGTTTTGTTGCACTCGTTCAGCAAGACTGTTGACATATTCCGATATTTCTTTATCCGCTGCTTGTGAATATTGCTCTATAGCTTCGCGGCTGGATAGGACGTCACCGAATAGCTTTCGGACCTCTTTGAATTCGGGCTGCAGGACGTTAAGCAACTTGATGAGTAAGTCTTCTGCACGGACTCGTGAGAGCAATCAATCAAAAATTCATACCTGCGTGGAGTCCATGTTTAAGGCACCCCATTTAGTATGAAGCTCCAAGAAAGTATCAGGTAATGCAGGATACACGACATTATTCTTCAGCTCCGTTCGACTGATAAACTGCTGAACATTCTTCTGTCCTCCCAAAAAGACTGTCGGTCTGAAGAATTGATAGGATAGAAAGATAGGTCCCAGTTTAGATGATCGATCTGCGACGAATCTGTCAGGGTTCGTGAGATAAGATATGGAGTCGCGGATGTTGCGGTAAAGATTCATCCCTAGATTAGTGGAAGACAATGTCCATGTTCGGTGAGAAATTATAAACAAGAATGAAGATCACAATCAAACATTAAAACACGACGATCCGACCTAGATTGGGAGGAAGAGGCAGCTCCGAAACATCTCTTTTCTCTTCAACATTTGCAGCATTCGAAAACAGGGACGAATCTGAAACGCCAAGACGAACCGCGAGCGGAGTTGATATGCGGAAAGAGAAGCAATCCGCGGTTGCCGCGAGGAGGATCAACAGGGCTATAGACATGGAATGCGAAGGTATAGAAGACATGGCGATGGTGTTGTTGTCAGATAAGGTTGGTGGATGTATGAATAAAATGCCCTTCGGCCTTGCTCAATAGAGCTTTTTCGGAAAGACACCCCTGCATACTTTACCGTACTATCACCCCTGTATAGCAAGGCGAAAAACACGCCTGAAAACAAACAATGACGCGTTACGAGAGCGAGCAAACGAAAATATGACTCAGTGCGGACTCAGTGGCATCCATCGTATCGTACGGTACAATACCATACCATACGATACCTTTTAAATGTTTTCAATAAAAAAATTTATTCCTTAGCAGCCGCTGCAAGATGTTTTAGAAGAAGATTTTGTTTGTGCTGGTAGCTGCTTGTATGTTGTCATAGTTAGGTGAGGGTCACTCCTTCAGGGAGCATGATGAAGTAGGCCTTTTTATAGGACTGGCAGAAACATTTGTGGTGACAGATTTATAACGCCTGTAATATTATGTTGAACTTAGAAACATAGTCATTCTGTCCCTACAAAATCTTTCTGGCTATAATATATGTATGTATTGAGTAGGCCTTGTGGAGACCGGTACCTATTGACGTCATAAGAAGGATTGTCAACCTCTATGTGACTAGTCAGAACAATCATTTTTGATTATTTGCGAGCCCATGCAGTTTTGTATGGATAATAAAAATAAATGTTGGACGAGAGATATTGGCATGTCAATGCAGTGAGATAAAAAAGGTAATAGTATGTTATATACATTTTGTAGCGTCAGCAATTCTGTGCAGTTTTGATGGTTATAGTTGAACTGAAGCCTTTACGACTTTTGGCAAAAAATGAAAGCATTTGATCAGAAAGGCAATAGGGTATTAATCTGTGCTCAACTGCAACTGTTGAACTGATACTGTATCTCAACAATAACACATGTTCTGTGGAACTCTGCAAAGTCCTTTTGATCACACTTGCCAGTTAGCAATGCACACAGCTTATCAAAGTCCTATTAAGTTTCAAACAGTATTCTTGTTCTTCCGCAGTTTTTGCACCAAGCGGTAACATTTATTGACACTGTGTTGTTTGACACTGTGTTGTAGTTAGTTGCCAATTATCAAGTTATGGAAGCAGAGTTGCAGCACGTTTGGTGAGTTAGCATTGTCCCCGAGGTTGTTGCAGTGTTGTTATTTGGGTTTGTGGTATCATTGTTGTTCTTGTGGCATTGTTGTCATTGTTGTGGGCTATTGTGGCATTGTTGTGGCTTTGTCTTGGCTTTGTCGTGGCTTTGTCGAGGCTTCAAAGTGATTTTGCCATGGCTTTGTCATCTCTGTTGTGGCTTTGTTGTCATTGTAGTGGCTCTCTTGTCACTGTTTTTGGCATAGTTGCCATTGTCATGTCTTGGTTGGTGTGGCTTTGTTGTTGTGGTCGTCTCTTGATGTCCTTGTGGCGGCTTTGTGATTGCTGCCGTAGCTTTGTTTTTGTTGTTGTGGTGTCGTTGTAATTGTTGTTGATGTAGATTTGTTAATGTCGTTGTTGCATTGTGTTTGTGGGTCTTTCATGAAAGTGGCTTGTCATGTTGCATTTCACTGCAATGCATCATAGTTGTGGCATGATGAGATGTCTGATCTTTAGAGCAGGTTAACGATGTGGCCTCTTTTACTCCATTTGTATTGAATTGGTTTACTCCAGATTGGACGCATGTAATATCTGAACACTTCTCTTGTACATTTCACATTTCAGTAAACTATTCTACAATAGCAATCCAGGTAAGCATGTTTTTACGATGTTGGAAATGGCAAACATGATCGCAGTTTTGATAGTGGCTGTCTTAAAGCTGTTGCACAGTGAGACATGACAATTTGTATAAGGAACAACAGTGAATATGTTAGGAGATGTTTTGCTTGCTTCATCATAGTGGATTTGTGGTCGTGGTGCCATGTTTGCTTTGTTGTTTTGGTTGCTTTGCGGTTGTGGTGGCCGCATGGAGGCTGGCACCTGAATACGTAACAACATAAAGAACTCAACAACATGGATAAAGTCAGCGGATTTGTCACATATTGGAGCACCCAATCATGAAATTGCTCTGATTCGTGGCATTTTTGTTTCAATATGCTTGCATTCTACAAATTTGTACAATGGAGGGTTTGTGTTTTGCTTTGTGTTTGTCTTTCTTTTGTTCAGCACATCAAGAATTTACATTTTCATTATTATCCATTTGTCAATACTCCTTTTATTGTGGCTTTGCGAATGGTACTTCCTCAGTGGCTTCTTTCACTTCATTTGTATTGAAGTGGTTTTCTCAATGTTGGACTCATGTAAAATTTGAACTTGTCTCTTTCACATTTCAGTTAACAAATATAGGACATCAATCCAGGTACATTTGTCAGATGTTTGAAACGGCCATTATGAAATTGGTTTTTATGGTGGCCTCTTAAACGCTAACTCACAGTGATACATGACAATATGCATAACAGAACAAAGTTACATTTGTGAGGGAATATTTTGCTTTTTTGGTCATTTTGGTTATGTGTTTGTGGCAACATGGTTGCTTTGTGGTTTTTGTCTGTTCGTGGTTGCAGTGGCGGGATGGTAGCTAAACCATGATAGCATATCAATCTTTACCAGACATCATAAGTGGCAAAGTGGAGAGCCTTATAATGCATGACCCCCATGATGTCGTTGATTTGCAATATGTTATTATCGTTTTGTGGCTTGTCCTCACTTGCTGAATCTATTGCAAGTCACTACTCAACAATATGCATAACTCAGCAATGCTGAAAATTTTTGGTTTTGTTATCATTGTGCCTTTGATTGCTTACTATTCTAATGTATGAATCCTCGTTTTTGGAAATTACAGGTGATCTATAAGAAGTCAGCATAGCAGGTCTGTTATCGTCATTGGATGTTGTTATTCATGAAATTTGAATTTACCATAGTGCATTGGAAACAGAGATGCAACAATGAAAATGAAGTCGTTAATTTGATAGAGGAGGCACTCAACAAATGGACAGAATTGACTTGGCTGTTTTGGAGTGCATTTTTAGAAGGATTTTTTTCACAAATTTGCACCCTGGAAGGTTTTGTGTGTTTTGATGTGTTTGTGGAATGTTTGACTTTTGGAGCGGAAGAAGGTCTCTTTCATTATGGGTCATTTTTCAATGTGGCTTCGTAGTGAGGCTTTCACAATCATGCTTCAGCTGAATACTCAACCTCAATTATATGCATGACTCAACACAACATGCATCACTCAACAATATTCAGTCTTTGCCCTGAATGATATGTCCTCCTGTGCCATTCTTGCATTGTTGTTTTGTTACATTCTGACGGCTTATTCACTATTCTTTTCTCATTCTCATTGTACAGTGTGAAGTTTTCATCTAACAGTCTTCCATTCTTCATTGTGACTTTATCTGATGCAGTATGAGCGGTGATTCTTGTTTACAAGATGAGGTTGCAATGGGGAATGAAGACATCGACCCTTCTAGCGCAGGTATCGATGCATCCATTGCTTCTGACCAACATAAAGTGATTGTACGTGATATATACATATATATATATATATATATATATATATATATATATATATATATATATATATATATATATATAATTTTGTTTTCCATTAGGTTTGTAACTCAAATGCTTTTGTTTCCATTAGGCATCACGTACTGAAGATACAAATGACCGTGTCACTGCTCCGACTGATGAGGAGTTGCATGTGAGTTAGTATAGTAACATCATGTTGTGTAATGATGCATCTAACACATCATCTTTTTTCAGGCTTGGAGATGTGTCGTACTCTTTATGCATAGAGGAGGACTTCACAATATACAGAATGATTTGGCAGCAATTGTTACTATGGATCACACATTTTTGCAGAATATGTCAACAATGAGTAACTGCTGGACAAATGTTATTCAAATGTTGGGAGAATCCCAACAGCAACAAAATGCATTGATTCAGAGGGGATTCATCAGACTCATTGAATGCATCTCTCACAACCTAGCAACAATTCCACCCTTAGAATCTGTACCCAGTTTTTATGACACCAGTGAGGATCTTGAGATTAGAGAAGACCAGCACGATGGCTCTATTGGTGTAGTCTATGATCAATCTTCTATTGTCTGCTAATATTTTCAAAGATCTTAGAGGGGCAACAAGGAAGATGGAAGAGAAGAACTCCCCTTTTCCACTTTTGGACTTTCTTGTTGCCACTGTATGGACTACCTTCCTTGATGACAAACAGAAGTTTATTATCCTTTTTGTTTTGGATCGGTCATCAAAAGATATGGAGCTTGATGTCAGTAACTGGTTGTCATTGTTGGATTGGTGGAAGTACTGGGTAGAATATGTAATGAAAAGTTGGAGCTGCATTAGTTTTGGCCGATGCTAAGCCTTGTGTTGCAATTTTTCACAAGTTCTATGATTACAAAGAGGAGACGGTGAAACCAAAGCTTACAATTGTGATTCCACAGAGCCCGAAGAATAGTGATATGCCACTGGAGGAGCTGCGATCCCTGTTTGAGAAAATTTTTCCTGCTGGAAAAGATGACTATGAGTACAATAAACCATTATTCTGAAAGTGTTTCCCACCAATGAAAGTTGCAAGCACCAAAATTCTGCTGTAGCTATACACATTAAAGTGAAGGATCTCATACTGAACTTTTCTTTGGAGAAGCGTGCAAGGACTAGGAATGAGTTTTCAGATTCTTTGTTCTGGTTGGTCAGTATATGTTGTTCTGGGAAGAAGACTCACAGCTCTTCTTGGGAACGAGAAAATGAGAAGTAAACTTTGTCTACATAGTGACAACAATGATCCAGCTGGTTACAGGCACTCAGTCTGCGATGCTGTTTATGAGTTATTTTTTTGGCAGAGAGGAATGTTGTTATTCTCAAGAGCGACCACATGGGAATTTCATTTGATGATGCTGCAACTAGTGATGAGTTCACTGCTGAATTGAGGAAATAGAAAGCAGCAGTGCCAAATTCTGGTAAGGTTGAGAATCGAACGTATTATTTATGTTGACTTCTATTTCACTAATGCAAATCATTTTGAAGCAGAACAAAAAGGGAAAAGGAAATCTGACTTAAATGTATCAAATGTCAGTCTTGGGAAGAAGTTGAAAAATGGCAAGGCTTCAAGTAAGTATAGAATGTAATTTTGAGCAGAAATGATTTCAAATCCCTCACCATCTGATATGTTTAAAAGGTCTATTTGCTTTGTCGGAGAAGTGTTGTGAAGATAGAGGACTTGAGCTTGATGGTGAGAAGGTCCATATTAATGTTCTAAGTTAAGCAATCCATTATTGTCACATCTGTTTTCTACTCTTTGTAGTGCTTCAGACTTGCCTGTTCATTGGAATGTATTATCCCAGGGACAATAGGAAACATACAAAATTCCTCCTTCATGATCATAAATGCATCGGCATCTTTCAGAGAGACTATCCTCAGTGCAATGTTCTTAAAGCAGCGTCTGGGACTAATTCACCAGGTTACACTGGAACAGATCTGTGTGAGCAAAGCAGACACTTGATATATTCCTTGGGACCTAGAGGAAAGAACTTACTGATGGTTTTATCGGCTTGCAAACATTTCAAGGATACTACATTGTACCAAGTGAGATCCCTCAGTGATTTCATTATTGGTCAAAAGCATGCATCTCACATTTGTCTTGTTAGATCTGTTTTGATGGCAAGCTGGGGTATGATGAATCCACAGTTTGCACTGGGAAATTAGTACGGGTGATATTTCAGACCACGGGGTTCTTGATGATGCAATTTTCACATTTGCAATGGATAGTCTTACAATCTTTGCAAAAATTTGGTGCACTCTGCAAGTATTTGTTTGCCTTGGAATGAAACTGTTGCAGCAACCATTACCTGGAATCACAGACATCTTTCAAAGCATTTTGCAATTTATACTCTGCAATCCAACCAAATGGGAAACAATGTACTTTATGACATGTTGTTTTCTTCATGCCAAGAAGAGGGAACTGAAGATCTTAAATTTGATCGATTGTTGTTCTCAACTGTCATGAATGAGGTGTCAAAACATCAGCTGGTTGATTGATTTGGCGTTCATACCAGGAATTTACACCTACTTGATTCTGTGTATGGCCTTGGAAAGATTGACTACGTCTGTCTTAAGTTTTGGGCTGCCACCATCCTCTGTTTGAAAATGGTGAGATGAATGCATTTGGTTTGAATCAACATGGATACTTTTTTCCAGTGGTTGCTAGAGAGGTAGGACAACTAGGTTTTCAGTTTGAGCCGGAGGAGGAGACATATCGGAAGAAGGGTTTATCTTTGTGAAGGCTTCCACGGCAGTGATTCCTGGTAAGTTCCTTATTCTTTTCATGATATGTTAAGAACTGAGAACTAAAGGATTTATGTTTTTCCAGAAGAGGCAGCTGAAAATCAATCTGAGGAAGAAGGGGAGGATGATTCCAGTGAAGATTAAAACAACAAATTGATGAAAAGTACAGTAATGACAATTTTGATGGAGAAGATGATCCCGAGGAAGATGATGATGAAAATGAAGAAGAAGATGATGGCAATTATGAAGGAGACAAATTATTGGGGATGAGAAACATAGTGATGACATCGAAGAAAGCAATGAGCAAGCTTGATCTGGAGACACTGACAGTAACAATTCTTATATGAACAAAGGAGAAGGTTGTGATGAAATCCTTGTCTTGGATGAAAGTAGTGCTGATTCTTGATCTTCTGGGATAATCCCTGTTTGACCTTCTCATGGTATAGTGAATGATGCAATTGATCATGAAGGTTGTGTCAACGGAGGGAGTCAGTGCAGACCCTGGTGTGTAGTTTGTCATTTAATATGAACATGATTTTATTTCTTGTGTTGAATCAATACTCTTTTCTGTAGATTGTACTTCATGCCAAGTCAGTAGTCAGTACTTTCAGTACCATGACCCTAGCAACTTGAATGCAGATGAGTCTATTTTGTATAGATACATAAACAAGCTGAGAAGTACCCATGGTTTTGCACTTCTTGATTTGAGCCGGGAATCCATGATGCCAAAGAGAATAATTCAAGAGCTTTCAAGGCTCTGAGAGAAGCATATGAAGATTCCAAATAAATTCAGAAAAAATGGGCAATGATCATTTCTTGAGAGAAGAGGAGTTAAGGGGAGAGAAAACTGAACACACTTTAGGACTACTTTTAGAAGGCCGGATTGAGGAATGTAATCATTGCAACAATTGTCACTTGGGATTGTGGAGCTGCAATATTGGAATCAGAAGAAGTGTTGACATGTGATCTTTGATGAAAGTCATGGAAGACTTGGATAAAAATTTAATTCTCATGGTGTCATGTGACAAACAAAGTCTTCTAGGGAGAATATCCAGGCGGAAATATCTGGATGATATTGTGATTTACAATCCACATCACTCTATTTTGAAAGAATTGCTGACATCAAATCAGCCAAAGAGACAACCTGAAGGTGTCATTAAGAGATCAGTACATGTGTTTAATATGGGTGCAATGGAGAGGGACTGGGCAAGAAAATCATAACACTCTTAAATTACACCTCTTATGTTTGCCACCAAGACAGTTAGCATGGAAGAACAATGAAGCTATCTACTTTTGTAGCAAGTCTAATTTGTTGAAGAGCATGTTGGGACTATCTGACAGAAGTATAAAGGAAGAACCCACCAACATATTGCCAGGTGATATCTAGTATGGTGCATTGAAATCAACGATGGGTCATCACAGAGACAATTTCAATGTTCAATTTACTAAAAACGTTGTTTCTGGTAAAGCTGTTCATTTGGAGGGTCATCCATCAGGTGGAGGCAAAAATTCATAGATTGTAGGTTCAAATATACTGGTATTGATAATGGGAAACAAACCCATGAAATTTGCATTCAGGTTTCCATTGAAGGGAAATATTCAATGTAGCAAGAAGACATGCACTACTTCTCCCAGGTATTGCTTCACTTGTGGAAATCTGACAATTTCAATGCTTTATCCTATTGATGATACAATGATGATACATGGTGCAAGTTTGGTTTACAGCACAAGAGAACATACGAATTAGTAGGCCATTGTTTTAGGATTCAATCATTGAGAGACTTTTATGAGGATACTGGTACATTGAGATTGGATTCATCTAGTATCCATAGAAAATTCTGTGGAAAGAATTCACACAACGACATCTATAGTTAGAATAGCAATTCATTTCATGTTTGACTGATGGAAGATAGGAGATAGCACTATCAATAGTAAGAACAGTAATCCAATGATTATTTTTGATACATGTCAATGCATATATGCATAACGATAGTCAATCTTCATCTCAATAATGAGTGAATTTATTGACATATTTTAATCACAATGCAAATGTGGCAGTCTTGTCCCAGCCAGCCAATGCATTGAGTGCGCATTTTTCTCTGAAATTGTTGCTTTCTAGCTATGGTAATTTTTCCAAAGATGATTAAATATAGCTCCCGTGAAACCTGAGTTTATTTTCATAATGATCCTAAACATTTAAAAACCAAAAATATTCTGAGGTTGTAAGTGGTAACGTAATTTTTGTCTGAAAAGTCATTGTATTCTTGATTTCTATTAAGCCAGGTGACCAAGAATTCATGCTCCTTTTGTAACAAGCAAAATGTCAGACACCAAATTACAACATGGTTGTGCAGAGTGCATCTTCCATGTTCTTCTGTTAATAGGTAATATGTATTGGCGTTCTGAAATATTTTGTGGCCACGATACATAATGAAAATTAATATTATGTAGTATAATGTAGCAGCACTATATGTCATTTCATGTTCTCAAAAATTATGACAAATGAAGAACTCACGTAGCCAGGAAGAACATTCAAAATAAAGAGTCATTGACAATTTTGAGTTTTGACATGTTCTGTGCTATTTCGTTATAATATTTGTTGAACTACGTTTTAATTTTCAAAAATTCAATGACTTTTTGTTGACATTATTTGTTGAACAAAAATTTCTTTACCTCATTTTCAAAAACTCAGAGAACCAGGATAATTTAGTGAAATAATGAGAAACGATAATGCAAAGTTATTTTTACTTACAAGGTCATTGAAATTCAAAGTAGCTAAATTAGCTCTATATTCAGAAATGAGAAAGTGAAACATGTTTCTTGTTTCTCATTGTCACAGAAAAGTGAGAATAGAAGCTTCTGATATCATGAAAATTTGAATTTTTGGAGAAGACGTTGTATGAAAACATGTTGGTTCAATGATCATTTCATTAAGTGTTACAAAATTGTATCATTAGTTCTGCTCAACATTGTGCTCATATTTCTTCTTCTTGGGAGCTCATTAGTTTACTCAGCTGCTTTAGTCAACATGGCTAATACTACCAAACCTAATGATCCTTCTACCCCTCCAAAGGTTAAATCTCCTGCTAAAGACACCAGTCCACCCAGAAAATCACGATTGACCGCAGTCTTTTGAAAACAGTCAAGTCCTCAAAAGATGAGAGCACTACAAGGAACTTGAGAATGAAGGAGTCTGTCTTGTTTTTTGCTACAAGCCAGATGGAATTAATCCATCTTATATTTTTCCTATCATTTGGTATTTGGATGAGTCTGAGAGTGATAAAGCTGCTGACCACATCATGTTTCTGTCATAGCTTAGTGATCCTTATGGGGCAAACATTCCACTTCAAACACCATCAGCAACTGGGAAATTGTATTCTACAGATGTCACAGTCATGTCAATAGACGATCCAAAGTATACTTGCTTTTCTGCTATTGGTGATCTGGTTGATGTGCTCAATGATGCTGCCCCTAACTCTGTAGTGAGACCCCAATGACAGTATCAAGTTCCTTCGTTTGTTAACAGAGGTAGGGGAATTGTATCACTGAGCACATACCTACTCAGTGATGATTGTGTAAGTTTTATGAAAAGATTCTAGGAAAACTGTGAGAGCAAAGATGCTTTGAACAATAACGAACACAGAGATGTTCTTCTAAAGGGTGTCTTTGGCTCTGCAGATGAAGGATGGCAAGCATTGAAGAACATTTCAGATGAAGCATATGAACTTTTGTAAAGCAATGTACTGGCAAAATACCGAATTCCAAATCCTTGAAAATGTCAGGAACAGGCGAGAAGAACATGTATGTCTGTAAGAACTGTGATGACAAGTGTTTGTAATGTGTCCCAGTGAAGATGTATATGGTTACATCTACAAGGTATTTGTGTGTAGGAATTGTAATGAAAAATGCTTGCAATGTTCCTAATAGTGGTGATGTATATTGTTACTTCTCTTTACAAAGTTTTCTGCAGTCTATGCTGAAATACAATCAAAGCAGGTGTTAATTTAAAGGCATCTGGTTTGTATATTAAAGGGTTTGTTCAAAAACAAACCATGTTCTTACTCTTGATAACACAGTGTACACCCAGCCATGGCTATATTCCAGTTACGAAGGATAAGTTCTTTCTTTGTTCTTTGTGACGCCCTCTAATTTATGAGCAGTTGTGGCTTCATTTAAATTGACAGGCAATTGTATCATGATGACATTTTGTTTGTGTTCTCCTCTTTTTGACACTTTTGAAAGTCAGACACCCTTGTCAGGTGGGTCAACATCACTTCTGTAGAATGCCCAATAATACTGTTTTGGGGTTAGTCCAGTCTCGATGATGACACAATTTTTCTTAATCTGGTCTGATAACCATGTAGCTGTGCTGCCTTCCTTTCATCTAGAGGATCATTCTGCAGGTCATTTTCTATTAATGAAATATCCGTTCTTTGATTTTGATTTGTTCCATCTTTTTGGGGAAGTGCTCAAACTCAAGATAGTCCAAATCAGTAAAATTGATGGTATACACTTTTCCCACCATAATCTTTCCAATTCAATGGGGTGGATGTTTTTCTTTTGACTCCGATGACTCTGCATAATGTTCCATTTGCTCTACCATTTGATATATCATCATTGTCGATTATCATGCAATGTGTGCCAACATAAAGTTTTAAAGCAGGGTCACTGCACTTCTGTTGGTCGTTCATATCACTATCACCATACTTTGCACAAATTTTGTTTCGCAATTCACGAGTGACTCTTGCTGGTGAAGGAATGTCTTCAGAAAAAGTTTTCTTGGATCTACGTCTTTGTGGGCTTTTCTTATATCTGCTTCAATCACATCTGGCGGAGTTTCCAAACTATCAACAGATGGGGAATTGCATGAATTGTAACTCTGTCAGAGTTCTTCCAATGAGCACATGCAATTTCAGCTTGATTTTGGATTTCCGGTAAATTAACTTGCTGGCCAATACGACGTTCATTGATAATGTTGCAGTCATGTTGTGTGAATGAACCATCCCACATTCTTTTATGATCCTTCAATATTCTGGGTCATCTCTCAAACAATTGCTGTTGTTAAGAATTATAGTAACATTGATTGAGTTTTCCAGTGACAAGTTTGAATACAGAAGTTGACTTTCTCTTGCCTTCACTGGTCGTATTTGACAAAAATCACCACAGAAAATGATCAAGTATCCTCCAAAAATTGTATTTCGTGACAAGCCTTTCCCACCTGAACACAATTTACGATGAATCATATTTCAAGGGGTATTCAGTTTTTCCATTTGGTCAGATGTAGAAAATGAGATTTCATTCACAATTAGCATTTGAACTTGTTCCCAGTTATGATGCATGTCAGGAGATATATTTTTTAACTTTGTGTTCAAGTAAGCAACACTATGCAGAGTCACGCTTCAAGCAAGGAAGCAGCACAACCAGTATGATGGCAGCAAAAAAATTTCATCACCCCAAAGAATGTCCATGGATTTGCAAAATTGGAAACAAAATTGTTGAGCAACTTCAATTGCTGTACTTTTACCAGCTCCAGTAGGTCCTGTGACAAACATGATCAATTGTTCCTTGGCACTGAGCTCTCTTAATTTCTGTTTTGACTTTCTGTCTTATCAAATTTGTACTTTGATCTTGCAGGTCTTCACCACTTTCTGCAGACCCCAATTCAGTAGGTGACTGTGAGCCTGAACTCTCTTGAATTAGATTGAGTAGAAAAGAGCTGCATATAACCTCATACTCAATGTGCTGGATTCAGTCCAAAGTAATAAGCTTTTCTCTTGAGATATGATTGACAACTCCTCGCATGGTTGGTATTGTACCTCTGTTAAAATTTAAAAAGAATCCAAGTGCTATCCAATCCTGTTCTTCAAGGATACCATCATCAGCTGAATCACTATTGGATGTCTCATCTTCTCCAAAATCCAATTCTTGTATATCTTCTTGTAAATTATTCTTGATTGTAGCACCACTGACAAATGCAACAAGACTTTGTGTATTTACTTGCACCACTAGCAAAAACGCTGTTGTTGGTTTGCAAATTCATGGAACCTCTGGCATTTCTTGATGTTTCATGACTAATTTCAGATGATGCACTTCCAAGAAGAAATACTGACTGGGTATTGAAAGACCTAGAATTGATCGTTTGATTTTCTGAAAGTGATTCACCTTTTCTAGATCATTTGATGATCACTGGATGCAACCTTCATCATGACACTTGTCATCTTCAAACTCATGTTCAATGTAAGAATCCACTGACAGAGCAACATCAAACTCTGAATAATCACTGTCACAAGCATCAATTCCATTGTGACAATCTATATTGTCACTCTCTCTTGACTTTGTCATTGCTTTGATTTTATTAATGGGAACCTTGCATTTTCTACATTGTAGATTGTCTTGCATACTTATTGAAGTATTTGCTTCCCTTGTTTCCAAAATTTACTCGTCTCTGCAATTTCATTCATTTTCCCCCACAAACAAGAATGCTCATTATGGAGTAAAATTAATTCATCTCAAAAAGGATAGAAGAGTATCAAGGCAACTTTGCATAATTTTCTCTGCACTCAAATGCTCCTTTTTTGGTTCATTTTGAGTCGGCTCTAATTCTTCAAGGTCACATAACATTCATTTGGGCATTGCGAATTTTGGAATCTTCATCTTCTTGGATTGTCTTATGTAAAAGTATCTTCTTCCTAGATTGCCTTCCAGATATGCTAATTCATCATCTTGTAATATTCTTATGCCACAGTCATCTCCATGGCTCATTCTGTTGAACGACAATGGGATCTTTTCATTCTTCAATGCAAATTTGTAGAAACAGAATTCTTACAAACATTCTGGTCTGAATAAATAATCATTCACTGAGTAATCAGACACATGACCACTTCTCCTGTTTCACCCCTATTCTTTCTCCAAAGTACCAAGTCTCCAGGAACTTTACCTTTTAACTTATTTGGCATTTGCCCAACAAGAAGATCTTGAAAATCATTGGGAAAAGTAAATCTGGAACCATTCTCGCACAACAAGAGATGAGTCATTGTAGCACTAACAACATCTTGACTCAAGTGAACACTCATTCTAGTCAAGAACCGAAGCAAACCCTATCAAAAACAAGCATCTTGCTCTAAAATTGGAGTATGTTGCAACCCTTCTACTACCAATTTTTCATCTTCTTTCTGAATACAACGAATAAATTGTTTGCCACCATTATCAAAATCAACTCATCTATCTTCTTTCTGTGTGGACTTTGTGGAGTAATACCTCGGAGTTCTAATTTGAATGTTGCTAGTGCAGCCAAGTGTCTTGGTGATATATGTGCAGTGTGTATTCAGACACTGTGATCCCATTGGTCTCTTGCTATCTACAGTGTAAGGACAAACAGTTGTGTCACCTTTTTCCAACAATTTTCAGATAGTTGCTTTGGTTTCATCTTCATTGTCTTCTTGACATGTTGTGCTATCAATTCTTGGTCTTGGAAAAGGAAATCATCATTCTTTGCCATATTTGAAGCAAGACACCTGGTGCTTCCAGTCATGCTCATTCATTCTCCTTGTTGCGACCAGATGTCTGAATTCACTGTCAAAAAGGAAACGTGTTCCCTGGGTAGCATCATCAATAGGGTATCGATTTGTCGTTAAATCAGATCTTTCTGGAAACTCCACACTAATTGGTTTGTGGAGCATCTAGCATATTTTATTGACTCCAAAGCCATGTTTGTAAGAGTAACAGTTGACACCTGACTTGATTCAGCTGCTAAACCCTTTTCAGTACAATATTTACATTTCATCACCTGATCTTTCAATTCCATGCAATGAGAGTCTGATCTGCAGTCCCTAAGTGTCGGCATCCACTTTTTGGAACATATCCAATATGCAAGCTTTCTGTTGACATACCCTGTGAAGTACTTCAAGTTCAAAAGAATACTCATAATTTGAACAGAAATGTCTCTCAATAAGTCCCTCAAGTTCCTTTCTTGCATTGTGTTGTATTATGGGATCACAATCAAACAACAAATCCCTCAGCTTATCAAAACCTTCCCTTCCGACCAAACTAGACAATGACCATGTAATGATCCTCTACCTTGCTCTTCACTTCCTCTGACAAAAGCCTTGCTTTACCATGCATGCCTACACCCTTGCTGCAATTCTTCTTAAAGTCCCATCCTAAAAGTTCACAAACAACTTGCATTGCAGCTTGATAATCAAGAGAACATGCACCTAGATATTTTGATCTCTTTTTTGCCTTAGTTCAAAGTCTGAAATGCAATCAACTTCATTACATTCAACTGTTGGAATAATTATTTCCTTTCCTTGGTTAGCATACATTCAAACTCTGAAATTACCTTCATCATCTGGAGTTACAGTTAAGAAGATGTGTGAGGACCAAAATAATCACTGAGTGAATGCACCTTTTTAACCTCTTTAGCAGCTTCTGATGTGTGCCCAAGAATTTTACATGTTGTCGTGACAGACTTCAGAAATGAAGCTGCTGGTGTTTTTACATCAAGAGGCTCCTTTTTGAGGTCCATTCATTTGGGCTCTTTGCAGCTTTGTCACATCACCAACAGATAGTTTTGATGTTCTTTCTCCCAATGCCTTTCCTTGAAAGTCTGATCTGCTTATTTGTCTTGTTGTATAAGATGCCCTTCTACACATCAGATGGTAGCAAACCAATATAAAGTCTGGTCTCATGAACTGGTACAATTGCATGTAATGTCTCAGACATGATTCTTGTCCAAATTTGGACAATTAGAATGAAATGGAAATTGAATTGGAAAATATCTTCCAAATGTATTTCGTGTCCTCTCAAGTCAGTACCACCATACATTAACATAGTTGGAGCAGTTGACTCCAGCATAGCTTGGACAAATCTTCTGTACTATCAAAAACAGAGTTGTCTGTTGTCAGATTCTGTGCCTCACTTGAGAATTAATATGTCTTGCCTTGAATTTGACATTCTAATTCTGGAGTCGCAGGTTTGGAAGTACAATTACCGTTGTCGTCATCTTGCAGTATAATGACAGGCTTTGGACATTCATCTGGAGGCAACACATCACTGCATCCCTTGTGACCTGATTCTTTAATGAAACATGTTAATATATCCATAAAAAGGTCAGTGTCCAATTGAGCCTGCCTCCTCGTGACACTTTTCCATGCAGGTGTCATTCTGCCACTGACATAGGCCAAGAATCTGCTATTTTTGTACCCCTGGGTACAAAACCTAAATGGAGCATGAATCAGCCTTTTTTGTACCCCTGTGTACAAAACCGAAATAGGAGCATTCTCAGGACCCCAAGTAGGAGAGTCCACCTCCCGACGGCATGGACTCCCCAACATGGAAGTTCAGAACCCCAAACAAGAGAACACCCTGGAGGAAGATCTAAGCATCTATCAGAAGGGTATGAACATACCATATTGTGTAGAAACCTACACCATGATCGTTGCATCGTTTGGATTGGAATGCAGTTCCACTGCCTTTCCATCCTCACAATTGTACAAAATATAGCTCATAAGAATCAAATCTTCGACACCTGTCGAAACTACCTATAATTTTCGCGTGATATTTTTTACAACGAATCGGCTCAGGTCACTATCTATAGATAACCGTGGTGCGACCTTCGCGCACCGAAGCCATCGACATCCAACTCTTCCAACACGAGGTACGCTAACAAATTTTTTATTGCGAGCGGCAATTTTAACTTTTGCACCAGCGATACGTTTTTTGCACGATCGATGATTCATCCAAAATCGGCTACACGATCGACGAATTCCTACGGTTTTGCGATCTACGAGCTCTCCAAAAATTCTCCCGTGATCAGTGAGCACCAGCGATAAACTTCTAGCGATCGACTTCTGCAATCGGGGATTCCTACGAGTCGGATTAATTTCGTGATAAAGAATTCTCGCAAAATAGTTGGAAGCAAGACTTTCAAGAAATAAACGCCGACGAAGAAAAATTTAAAAATTTAAAAATAAAAAAATTCTATTTCGAGCTAACCTCAACAGGGTACCCAAGACCTTCTTCAAGGCCTTGTTTTATAATACGCCCCTTGGCGAGGCAATTAAGAGGATGTCAACCAGCAAATCAAGCCAGAAGGACTCAAGCCACAGGAGTGCGAACGGAGTTCAGGGAGGTCTAAGCCACCCATTTCCTACATTCCCACTGCCATGGACACCCCGAAGGTAATCAACAAAATGGTCTCCAACAAAATGACCTTGTCTGTCACCGTCTTCGACGAGGGAAGTCCTGAACAGTTCCTCATTCATGTCCAGACCTCGATTGAAATAATTTCCCAGAGAGGCTTAGACACGGATTATGGGGAAGCCTGTAAGGCAGATGCAAAGGCTGAGGCAGAACTGACTGCGGCCACTGCGGCCAAAGCCAAGTTCAAAGGGACGGATGAAAATTCCCCGTCCTCCAGTCGTGGAACAAAGCAACTGCTGCTAAAATCCACACCATCTTCCTGCAGTACTCCACACAATTGTCGGAGACTGCCTGTCGTCCTTGGACCACCATCGTTGGGGAGCAAATCAACTGCGAACCCTGGACCGATGTGTATGGGACCGAGCATCCCACAACACGCCCGGCATCTTGGACCTCCTTTCAGGAATGTGTCCAGTTGCACCTGCAGACCGTCTTCAGGACTGATGCAGCGGAGCAGGAACATTTTTACATCAGCAATGGGCTGAAGAAACCTAACAGGGTACCCATCAGGGACTTTGTGCAGAGGATCCAACGCCTTAACGGGTATGTGGAACTCTTGCCGTGCCTGATTTACTCTTCAAAGGCTGCAAAGTCTACGAAAGTATGCGAGCCATTTGATGATGCCGACTTGGCAAGCCACATCCTCAGGATGGTTCCTAGGAACTGGCAGGACCAATACAAGCTCAGTGGAGCTTTGGTACCACAGAGTGTCAGGGAACTTCTCGAAGTCCTTGAACGCATCGAGAAGGCCTACCCCACCGAAAAGGTTGGAGAAGGACCCAAGACCATAGCCAAGGCTAACGACTCATCTAGGAAGAAGGTGGTCTCATTTAGTGACCGGATTCCAAAGAAACGTCGCACAGAGAAGTACTGTTCTCTCTGCAAGAAACATGGGGGCGCACATACCACCCACAACACTCCCGATTGCCTGAAGTATGACTCCAATGGGATCCCGAAGTCAAGCTTCAAGGGGAGAAAACCAAATGGAAACTCTCGTGGACTAGAGAGACCTGCTCGAGGAGGAAGTAGCTATGCGCAGCTATCCGCTAAAATCGACAAACTTACCAAGTCCAACAAGAAAAGGAAGCGCGCTATCGGAAAAAGAAGCGTAAGCATCACGAAATGAGTGACAGTGATGATTCAGAGTCATCTTGAGATGATGGGTTGGGGAGTACTAAGAAATTGTGTAGTAAATTCGATTGTAATGAAATGATGAACACTTATCTTAGTCCGATTAAAACTTCCCCACGTGCCAACATAACATTTTCTGGTTCAAACAATACACGTTCGAACCTGGCAGAAGAACTAGGAAATCTTCCAGCCAACCTTACACAGAGTGAAACAATAACTGAATTGTTGGACCCTGAACTTTCGGGTGACCTTTTCAATAGTGTGACCCCCCTCTTTGACAGGTAAAGAAGGGCAGGTCACTACTGTAGTAGCACAAGCACACTATAAAGCGACTGAAAATCCAGCCCGTAAGAATCTCGAACACTCTACAGGGCGTCGTACCAGTAACCCAGTCATCAGGATCCTACTAGACAGTGGATCTGATGGTGATCTCCTGTTCCATGCAAAGGGAACGGAGAAATGCTTTCCCTACTTGGCTAGGCAGGTGCCAAAATCTTGGCGCACGTCGAATGGGAGCTTCCTAACCAAAGGAAGGAGCAAAGTCCACTTAAAGTTCTTTGAGTATTCGAACAGTAAGGAGTACACAGTGACTCCCGACGTAGTAGAGTATGATAAAAAAAGATGGCAAAGCCAGCGTTCGACCTCATTCTTGGATGTCAAACCATGAAAGAGCTCAGAATTGTTCTAGATTTTCGAACAAAAGAAATAACCATTGATCACATCATTTTGCCAATGAGAGACATCAATAGTCTGACTTCATCAAACTTGGATAAAGCCTGGCCTGTTAACAACAGCATGGCAAATGAACCGCAAAGCACGCAGGAAGCGACACTGCGGGTAGTTAAAATCCTAGATGCAAATTATGAAAAAGCAGACCTCCAATCAATTGTTAGCACCAATTGTACTCACCTAAGTCTCCAAGACCAAAACTCGTTGCTGGAGTTACTCACAGAATTTGAGGAACTTTTTGACGGAACACTGGGTAATTGGAATACAGAGCCCATGTCCTTCAAACTTAAGGAGGGCGCAAAGCCATATCATGGCAAGGCATACCCAGTACCAAAATCTCGCAAAGAAACAACTATCAAAGAACTGAATAGATTATGTGAACTGGGAGTGGTAGAGTTTCAGCCCGAATCGGAATGGGCGTCACCATCATTTATCACTGGAAAACAAGACGGAACTGTACGCTTTCTCACTGATTTTTGAGAAGTAAATAAACGACTAGTTCGAAAGCCGTTTCCATTACCCAAAATCAGTACAGTCCTGCAAGAGCTAGAAGGATTTACCTATGCTACAACCCTAGATTTAAACATGGGTTATTATACCATTAGACTGGATCCCGATTCATCCAAAATATGTACCCTCATTTTCCCATGGGGCAAGTATTCCTACCTCCGATTGCCAATGGGCATTGCAGGTTCACCAGACATCTTTCAAGCAAAAATGTCAACACTAATGGGAGCCTTAGAGTTTGTACGAGCTTACCTTGATGATTTGTTATGCATCACAAAGGCAAACCTGGAAGACCACCTTGACAAATTGAAAATGGTGCTTACCAGGCTACGTGAGGCGGGCTTGCGAATCAATGCCCAAAAGTCGTCATTCTGCACCTTTGAAACAGAATATCTAGGTTATACCCTCACACGAACAGGGATTAAACCACAACAGAAAAAGGTACAGGCGATTCTCGCGATTTCATCACCGAAAAATGTCAAAGACCTCCGTAAGTTCCTGGGCATGGTCCAGTACTATAGAGATCTTTGGGCAAGACACAGCGAAGTGCTTGCCCCACTCACCTCACTGGTAGGAGAGTGCGGTCACACCAAGGTCACCAGAGCCAATAAGACAAAGAAACGTCCATGGTACTGGGACACGGTGCATCAAAAGCATTCGATGACGTTAAGACTTCAATTGCCAAGGATGTAGTCTTAGCCTATCCCGATTATTCAATGGAATTTGAGATATATACTGATGCCTTGTCTAAACAACTTGGATCAGTTATCACCCAGGGTAATAGGCCCCTTGCGTTCTTCAGCAGGAAGCTGTCGATGACGCAACAGAAGTACAGCGTGACCAAACTAGAACTACTGGCCATAGTGGAAACACTTAAAGAGTTCAAAGGCATGTTGTGGGGACAAAGATTAAAAGTCTACACAGACCATAAGAATCTAATTCAGGACGCGCTTGGATTAACCTCTGACCGTGTCTACCGATGGAGATTGCTCCTCGAGGAATTTGGCCTCGAAATTGTTTACATTATAGGCATACATAACACTGTTGCCGACGCCATCTCTTGCTTAGACATCGGACCAATACCGAGTGAGCACGAGAACTGGATGACGTTCACCAAATGCTGGTGTCATTACACCATGCAAGAAGAGAGTGCGATAGACACCTCTGCATACCAAGAGGAAATGAATCTGGTATTTGCAAACCGCAGCGAAGAAGATGTAATCTACCCGTTAACAGTATGAGAGATTGCAGAAGCACAAAAGCTTGATGCCAGCTTGAAGACGTTGAAAGACCAGTACTCGACACAATTGGTCGAAAGTACACATCTCCTATGTAAGGAAGGAAAAATGGTCATTCCAAAGATCTTCAACACCGTGCAGTTAGTTGGTACCACCACTATCTACAGCACCCTGGACACACTAGACTCGAAGAAACCCTTCGTGCTGCAATGTACTGGAAAGGTATGCAAAATACCGTCCGTAAATATGTCAAAACTGTCATGCATGCCAAGTCAACAAGAGGCATAAGCATAAGTACGGAAACTCCCTACTAAATTCGCCATCACAAACCCTTGGGATGTACTATGTGTGGACCTTATTGGCCCGTATACAATCAAAGGTAAAGATGGGACAGTAATTGATTTCATGTGTCTGACTATGATTGACCCAGCTTCTAGCTGGTTTGAAATAGTTGAACTACCGGTAATCACTGAGGCGATTATTCCCCTGGATACAAAAGGGCGGAAGGGTAAAAAGACCCATGAGGAACCTAAGTTAGCATACTTTGATAAGTCATCAGCAATGATCAGCAACTTAGTGAACAAGACCTGGTTTAGTAGGTATCCACGTTGTCAATACATAATTTATGACAATGGAAGCGAATTCAAACTTCACTTCAAAGCCCTATGTGACTCATATGGGATCACGAGTAAGCCTACCAGTGTCAAGAATCCACAAGCGAATGCAATTCTAGAACGAGTGCATCAGGTGATATCATCTATGCTCGAACAGCTGAAATAGACATGGCCCCTTCAGTAGAGACAAGCGATATAGACAAGTTCGTGACGAATGTCACTTGGGCCATTTGCTCAACATACCACACAGTACAAAAAGCCTCCCCAGGTGCAGCCATCTTTGGGACGGGACATGTTGTTCGACATCCCCTTCCTGGCCGACTGGAATAAAATTGGAGAATTTAGGCAACACCAAACAGACCAAAACACAGAACACGAAAATAGCTCACATCGTGATTGGGACTACAAAGTTGGTGATCGAGTACTTCTTAGAAAAGATGGTATACTCCGCAAAGGTGAAAGTAGATATGAAAGTGATCCTTGGACTATCACATCAGTTCATACGAATGGCACCATCAGGATTCAACGCGGAACCAAATCAGAAAGACTGAATATACGAAGAGTTACACCTTTTTTAACAACCAATAAAAACCGTATTAACTGTGTCAGTTTCAAAATGACAAAAACGGACTCTCCCTCTTCAAACAACACTTACTCGTTACACATGTTTAACAAATGTTTTAGTTCGTTATTGTTACTCTCATGAGAACCCATTTTTTTCACCTAAAAACACTTAGTTTTTTTGTTCCGTTTTTACCAGATACTCCATTCGTGGGGGCGAGTGACATAGGTCAAGAATCTGCTATTTTTGTACCCCTGGGTACAAAACCTAAATGGAGCATGAATCAGCCTTTTTTGTACCCCTGTGTACAAAACCTAAATAGGAGCATTCTCAGGACCCCAAGTAGGAGAGTCCACCTCCTGACGGCATGAGCCCCCCAACATGGAAGTTCAGAACCCCAAACAAGAGAACACCCTGGAGGAAGATCTAAGCATCTATCAGAAGGGTATGAACATACCATATAAGACTGGATGATTAGAAGTGTACAGGGCAGTTTAGGCGGGAACTCATTAACGGACGAAAAAACGGCCGAAATCGCTGAAAATCACAAATCGCAGTCATGGACATGGGCGAAATCCAGATCGTCTGTACTGACGTTCTGTGGCATTCATTTGTCAGCGATTGCGACAGTTTGTCTTTTTGTTGGGGCCAAAACAGACGTGATCAGAGTTACTTCGTTTACGTATGTCGATGACAAAAATGTTTTTGGCCCGTACTTCTACATTTTTACCCATTCGAATCCGTTGTTGTAGTGTAGATACTGAGCCTCGTCGTGGCAGTAGCACGTTGTGGTGCTGTGAGAAAACACCCGTTGTGATAAAAATTAATTTTGACGATATCTCAATTCCAGGTATGAAAAAAAGGGCTGTCTGTCCGACACGAAACATTTGGACATAAAGAATGTGCCCTGTACAGTTCTAATCATCCAGTCTTATACTGTGTAGAAACCTACACCATGATCGTTTGCATCGTTTGGATTGGAATGCAGTTCCACTGCCTTTCCATCCTCACAATTGTACAAAATATAGCTCATAAAAATCAAATCTTTGACACCTGTCGAAACTACCTATAATTTTCGCGTGATATTTTTTTACAACGAATCGGCTCAGGTCAGCCACACAATACAACAAAAGTATTTTCCCTTCCAGTTGATCTCCTATACTTATGCAGTGCTCCTCCTTCATGAGATTGATCAACACTGAACATAAAAATTCCCTTTCACAGCTTTCTGACTTCCATCAGCGTAAGCATGGTCATATCCAAATGGCCTCACTGGGCTAATTGACTCACAAATGAGATCATCCAAATCAATTTCAGGATCAATACTTCAATTCTTGAGAGTGCTATTTTTGTCCTGAAAACGGATACCATCAGGAACATGACATATTGCAAATCTATTGGCTATTGCAAATTTGAGAGGTTTGTCTTGATCATTACTTCTTGAATATTTTAAGCTCCCATAGCAAGTCTCACAACATTTGTAACCTTTCCACTGCAAACAAAAAACACCGGTAACCTTCCGGTACACTCTCAAAACATCAGAGTGTACACGGAGGTTGCCGGAAGTTTCAAGAGTGTACGAGTGAGTTACGAATTTTTTATACATTGTATAAGCTATCGTTACATTTATCATGCTAAGCTTTGAAGCAAAAAATCTTCCAAGTGTCTGTGTGGTTCATGACTGACACTTTGCGAATCATGAGTTAAAAACAGGAAGATCACCTTTTGGGTCTAGTTCTTGTGACAATTCTAGGCTTGGCCTTTGAATTGTTTTGGTGATGGCTTATTGGTCCTATTTATATTTTCCAATTGGTTGGTTTTATATTAAATGTTCTGCCACTTTTTGAATGCCATCCATATAGGAATTAAATATGAATGTTGAGAATTCTTGTCCCACAAGTACGTCATTCACTCGCTAGGTGTCAGAATGGGAATTAAGTACAAATTTAGAGAATTCCATTACCAGATGTATGTCTTCACTGTCTAGGCCTAGGAAGTATAAGTACTATCAGAAGTAACTGCACCAAAAAAAACACAAGAATAACACATTGGAGCTGAAATTTGGTACCGTGTGGCTACATAATTGATACTTATTCCTTTGTATCGCCGTACCACACTCTACCTCTCAGAGGTCTTCATAATATTGACCGGTTCCACAGTATAGCATATGATACAATATCGCACCATAGCTACAACACAGGTGCTTGAACCAGCAGCACTGTAGGGAGGGTGTCCTCTCACTTCTCTCTCACTTCTATATCTTCACACCCATTTTTTTCAATTACATTGATACCCCACCATCCCATCACAGGAACGGCCAAAGCTCAGCCCATTGACTGAGTTTGGCGTCCCGCCCAGAACCGCCGTGTAGCCAACAACAATTGGCAGTGGTGGGTGCAATATGAAGGTAAGTTCTTCTACACTCGCCCTGATTTCAATTATTCAACTCAGCACACAGCATCCCGACTGAAGCGGCCATGTAGCAAGCAACAATTGGCAGTGGCGGGTCAATTTTGAAGGTGAGTTCTTATCAGATTGCCATTTTCTACAGTTTTATTACTCAGCGCACATATTCTTTTTCAAGTCATTTTTTACAGGACTACCACAGGAATGACTGAAACTCAGCCCACAAACTGAGTTTTGCATCCCGTCGGGCACTGTCGTGTAGCCAACATCATTTGGGAGGGGCGGGTGCAAAATGAGGGTAAGCTCTTCTAAACTTGCCCTGTTTTCAAACAATACACTCACAATGCATCAATTTTTTTCAATTAAATATTTACAGACCTACTGGGGGAACGGCCGAAACTCAGCCCACAGACTCAGTTTGGCATCCTGCCTGGCACTGCCATGTAGCCAACAACAATTGGCAGTGGCCGATCAGTTTTTAAGGTGAAAGCTAATGAACTCGCCCTGTTTTCTATTAATTTACAAACAACTCATCAATTTTTTTTCAGTTAAATATTTACAGGCCTACCACAGGAATGGCCGAAACTCGGCCCACAGACTCAGTTTCGCATCCCGCCTGGCACCGCTACGAAGTCAACAACAATTAGCAGTAGCGGGTATACTTTGAAGGTGAGTAATTATGAACTTGCCCTGTTTTCTAACAATATACTCACCACAAATTATTTTTGTCAATTAAATACTAACCGGCCTACTGTGGGAACAGCCAACACTCAGCCCACAGACTGAGTTTGGCATCCCGCCTGGCACCGCCGTGTAGCCAACAAAAATTGGCAGCGGCAGGTATATTTTGAAGGTGAGTCATTGTGAACTCATCCTGTTTTCAAGCAAAATACTCACAACACATCAGTTTTTTTCAATTATATACTTACAGGCCTACCACAGGAACGGCCAAAACTCAGCCAATAGACTCAGTTTGGCATCCCACCTGGCACCGCCGTGTACTCAACAACAATTGGCAGCGGCAGGTATACTTTGAAGGTTAGTCATTGCAAATTCAATCCTTTTTACACTTGTTATGACTAAATCTAATTTTAAATTAAATTTCTTTGATGCTAACCACAGGAATGGCTGAAACTCAGCCCACAGACTGAGTTTGACATCTCGCCTGGCACCACCTTGTAGCCAACAACAATTGGCAACAGCGTTTCAATTTTTAAGGTCAGTTATTATGAACTCAACCTATTTTACAATTGTTTTGACTACATCTAATTTTCAATTCAATATTTAATTTCCTTCTACCTTGGTCCGGATGGTCCAGAGTATAGTGTTTTAGCTCGGGGCTGAAATTTTGGCCTACGTGGCATTAAGGCTGTTCTTTGGGAGGATGAAGGGGCGGGCCCAGAATTTATTATGATGTAGTATGATTAATTTTACCAGTAGGGATAAATTGCACATACTCCGCTCAATCTTACACTATACTGTAGTCTAACAATATAGACCAGACCCAGTACACCTCCGGTACACCTCTGGTAACCCGCCCATACACGTCTGGTAACTCACCCTTACTCTTCCGGTATGCCACCAGTAAACATCTTTTTAGCTTACTAAGTAATGCAGTTATAGCTACTACTTAGATTGATATCGATTCAAAGACTTACTGAGAAGTCTGTTTTCCTGTAAATAATACCAATTCCTATTGTGAGTAGAAATAAATCCAAAAACTGGTTTAGGTGAGGAATTTCCGGTAACCCACCAGTAGACTCCAGTAACTCTCCAGTACACTTGTGTACCGGAGCATTACAGAAGTGTCAGGGAGGTTACCAGAATACACCATTCCAGGGGGCTCCGGTAACCTCCCTGTATGCTCAGGGGGCTCCGGTAGCCTCCCTGTACACTCGAGTGTACAGGGAGGTTACCGGTGTTTTTCATTTGCAGTGTCGGATCTAGGCATGCCCAAGATGACAGCAACAAATGCTTCAAATCAAAATCATCAACTTGGTACTGTTTCATTAATTCTTGATGCATGACAATTCCATCATAGTATCCTTCATAAGCTGAGACAGCTAAGTTGATGAACTCTACAACAGGGTTTCTTTCTTGATGAATTTAACTTCCTCCAATCCAATTATGAGGCACTTACAAATAAAACATACATGTTCACGGTGCTTATTGTAACCCGGATTTTAAGATATTGAAATGTACAAAAGATACATTTACTGTTATTGATGTAATGTCCCGTTGTTAGTGTTTTTAGCATGGTGAAAAAGAATTGGTATCCTGACAAAGACAAAGTTCTTCAATACGCCAAGGTAGAGCTTTGTACTATGTTCCCACCAGTTTTTATTTTGGGGAGATGTAGGTCCTCAAAAATGTACTTTGAGGTTATAACTTTTGGGGGTACTTTTCCTCTACATGATGCTTGTCTCTACTCACCGTCCACTTTAATATCATCTCATCCTCATTATTCCAACATCATGCCATTCTTGTCTCACCTCAATTATCAAGGTATTGATTGGATTGTTCAATGCTCCAGCTGCCCACTTGTCAAATTTAAGTGACCAATTGCATTCAACATGAATTTAAATTCAATTTGAATTCAATTTGATTGATTTCATTTCAGTCTTAAATAGGTTTTGAACTTGTCTTGATAATTCAAAATGAATTTAAGTTCAACTCAAATTCATTTTGATAGATTTTACTTCAGTCTTCAATAGGTTTTCAAAAGATAGTTTTGATTTATTTCAATGACACTTCATCATAAACATAACTCAAGATTCTAAAGCATTAAATTGATTTATATTTAATGCAGCAGTGCTTATAATTCGGACTTGTGCAAATATGGAGGTCACGTCAAAGAGGTCGTTTTCAATCAAGGAAAAATGTGAAGTTGCTCAGGCCGTTAATGTCTTCCAGGTGTCTCACAAAGTTTCTTGTTGTCAAGCCGATGCATTCATCGGTATTTTTCCCGTCTACTACGCACGCTTCAAGAAAGTGCTCAAGAAAGGTGGACGATCTCAGATCTCAAGAATGAGCAGGAGTTCATTCCATTCAAGGCTTACAGTGCTGATCGAAAGATCCATCCCAGCCGCCCTAGTATTCTTGGCAGTGTAAAAGGTGACTAGTGCAATTTTGTCACCATGGCAAGACAGAAGGGGATCCAAGTCAGTTCCCGAATGCTCCGCCAGGAAGCGTCCCACTTGCTTCCAGCATTCATACACAAATCTATCGAAGCGGGAAAAAAGGCGGCACTGCGCTTCACAAAAAGGGTCGGGCTGTCTCATTGAGTTGCCACCCATACCGCGGCAACCATTATCTTCGGCGGTGAACTCCCTTGCAGTGAAACAAACTTGACATCCATCCGAACCATGCAAGCTTGTTTTGCACAATCATGTGCAAATGGAGACAAATACCAACCCCCAATCATCGTGATTGAGAATTAAGATATTCCTGCATCCAAATCGGTGCAAATTGCAGTGACGACCATTGTCATCTGGCAAAAGCCCTCAAAAACAACCTGCTGCGTTGTGTTTTTGGTTGTTTTGTGTGATGTACATGTGTTGTGAGGGTGGTGTGTTGTGAGTTTTACAGCAAAAATTTCAACAGCCAGCTGGAGTTAGAGGGTGTTATGCACATTGGTGTGTTGCATTTGACAAGGAGAACCCAACTGTGTGGGTTTTAACATCAAAATAGGGCATTAAATGCCAGAAAACAGAAATTTACAGGCACTCACCGACTTGTAACGTATAATAAGTAGTTTCTTGTAGTCCGTGTTTTACGGTATTCATATCACCATCCACCGCAGTTGACAGGCAAATCTTCTCTATACTCTGGAACCGTCTTCTCCATCTCTGACTCATTCAGATCTCTTACTAGGTAAAGTTGGTTGTGTGATGCATTCTGCTGAATGTTTGTAGGAGTCTGTTAGTTTACACTCTCAGAAGAGGAAAAGGAACATTCCTGTCCAGAAGATTTGCTGTGATAGTAATGTTTCATTTGTTTCTCCCAAATCATTTTTGCCTTGGCTTTGTAGTAACTCTTCTTTTTATTCGAGATATGAACAGTGTTGATTTCATAATGAGCCTTTCTCTCCTGACAGATTGACTCTGCCTTGGTATCATATTGAACCTTTCTTTTCTGGCAGGTGAAATCAGCATTGGTTGCGTAGTACACCTTCTTTGCTGGCGAATGGAATCTGCATTGATTTTATACTTAGCCCATTTAATCTCACAAAGGGATTGTCTGTGACCCTTGTAGTAAATGCCATTTTTCTGAGTGCATGGAGGCTTCTATTCCTTTGACTCTTGTCTGTATCTTTCATTTCTTCTTTTCTTATCATTTTTCATTTTCCTCATCTTGGCTTCCATGCTAAGCTGTTTTGTTCATTTATGGAAAGAGCCTACTATACTTGTATAAAACATGTACAACATAAGCTAGTAAAACATGGTTTAAGAGGCAAAGATGCCATATGTGCTCAAATTCTGTGTGTTTCATTGATAATGCTTCTGGCACGCTATGATGTGACATTTCAAACATAACTGACAAAGAACATACTATTTTCTAATTTTGAGTAGGAATGCATCAAATTTGATAATTTATGAGGCTTTGAAAACTCTAACGATTGATCAATATTAAGGTGTAACACAACACGTATTTTGGTCTTTTGCATCAGTTGGAACAAGCTACACCATGATGTTTGCTCTCTAAACAGAGAAAAATGAATGCCGCAACGTTAGTGCGTTAATGTTAAAACATCTTTTGGTGATGTGTTTACGTGGTGCGTTTACATTGAAAACAGTTTTTGGTGATGTCTTTTACATTGTAAGTAGTATTTTAACATTGAAAGCTTTTTTGGTGATCCCTGCATGTGGTGTGTCTACGTTAAAAACTATTGTTGGGTGTGCGTTAACATTGAAAACATTTTTTGGTGAAGCGTTTACGTGGTGCATTTACATTGTAAACAGTTTTTGATGACGTGTTTCTCATTGTAAGTGATGAGTTAAGGTTGTAACTATTTTTTGATGATTCGTGTATGTGGTGCGTTTACGTTGAAATCCATTTTTGGGTGTGCGTTAACGTTGAATACAGTTTTTTGGTTAAGCCTTTTCGTGGTGCGTTTACGTTGAAAACAATTTTTGTTAATATGTTTCACATTATAAGTAATGCGTTAACATTGAAAGCATTTTGTGTGTATACGTTGAAAACCATTTTTGAATGTGCGTTAACATTGAAAACATTTTTGGGTGATAAAATCCCTATTTTGGACGTGTCAGTTTTATTTACGATGACCTGGTGTTGCCTTACATTGTGTGTAAAGAAGTTTTGGTCACACTTTACGTTGAATTTGGACACATTGTTAAAGGTAACCACAAATCAAAAGATCAGGACTACCCATGCATGTGAAACACGAAGACAATTTATTTACAGGCATTTGCAAGAAATAACCCCATGTTACCTAAAATAGTCAATAGTGAAAAAAGTGTCTCATGGAGAAGAAGAAGGGAAAGAAATCTCAGATGATGTTAAACTGAGATTTTCAAGAAAGAATCATGATGTGAAAAATCTGACCTTTCCTCCTCCTAAAATGATTTGTAATTCACTTTCTTGCGTATAGGTAGGTATCGCCGTATCCTCCGGTGCAAAAGATACCTACACATTGTGCTTATCATTTTCTTTTATGAAACAGAGGAGTTCTGGGTCTTGGATCTTGCTTCAGGTGCGCTACAAAATGACTCCTGACAAAACCAATACCATCGAAGCTCTCCGAATCCATCCGAAAAAACCGAGCTATGTTGAATTACCTCACCTGTTCTCGACCTGTCACGTGCTAGTCTGCGAAAAATCAACCAGGGCCAATCTAGTTTTCAAAGACTACTTCTATTATTCGTGATTCACATTCCAACTCCTACGCGAGAACGAACGTCACGATTCTGTAATTAGTCGCACTTCTTTGAAATTACATGCACACACAACACGATAAAATACATGCCAACGAGGTGTACAAAATGAAACGCTTGCAGCTTACTCTCCACAACATGCAACACTGGCCCATTTCCGTCAAGAGTTTCCATAAAAAACAGGCGCAATCATTTTATATTGCACCGTCTCGGTACAATACCCTAAAACCACAGAGCATCGCCAGCCCCCCCCGTCACTCATCTAAGCTGCATCGCAGATTTTCCCTAGCGATCTCACGTGAGTGATTCGTGTCCTGTTAGTGTTTCATGACAGCCGCCCTAACCATTGAGTGCACAGCCTCGATCGACAACAGTTGAAACGAGAAGTTCTCGCCCATGCATGCCCTGCCGGCCCTTGTGTTGGTTGCCTTCTACCACCTCGAATCTACTGCCATTTTCAAAACCGCTTCCTGTAAATTTAATGGCAACATTGATTGATCTCATTTTGTAATCAATTGATCTCTGAAATTGATGCACGCTTAATTTTTTATGTCCGCACCGCTTTCTAAGCTATTTTTGACCCCTCTTCTTTTCTCTTTCTCTACCGTCCTTTGCGACAAATAAACTGATCATATCTGGTGAATTTGGCCCTTCTTACTACACGCTATGGATTCTTCCGCAGCCGATATCTTGCGTGAGTTTGCCTCCCAGGCCTCTCCCCAAAACAGCGAGGGCAGCGATCACGCGTGCCAAGACAACGACGACAACAAGAACAACTTCAAGAACGAATCGAAACTCCGTCCCTCCTCATTGCGACGGCGGTCCTCCAAGGAATACGAGCCCCTTGAGTACCTGAACCCCCACGTGCGAATTCATCCCACGGAAATGCATCGATATCTGCACAATTTAATGAGGAATACACAAGAGAATAATATTGCATCTATGTCCATGTCCAATGCGTTGAAACCGAAGGAGGAGGGGGAGGAAAATGACATGGCGAGCAAGATGACATGTGGTGACGTCACCAATGATGGGCCTGCAGACAAGACTTCCAAACAGGAGGATACCAACAATATTGGTACCATCTTCTGCTCCGAAACATTCAATTACTGCGGGGAAATTGCGCCGCCCCAAGCCGTCGCGGAAAGCAAAAGCAGCTCGCCATCTGCTCCCCCCTCCGCCAAAAGCGACACTTCCACCAGCAAAGCAGGCCGGACTAAAAAGAAACGCCCCTCTCCCTCCTCCTCCTCTACCGCCGCTCCGTCCGACAAACAAGAAAATTACAAATCCGTCGACGTCCTCCACGACGGGACCACACTCATAGCACGATTCCTAACCCAAACAGAATGCGCCTCCTATCTCCGCGCCACGCCCGAAGCAGTCTCCTATCATTGTTCCAAGGGCGGAGGCATATGCAACGGGCTTATAATTCGTCCTACGCGACAAACCACGTCCGAACCGCTGGCCTACGGCCTATTCGCGGGGGCAGAGGAATATCGACCCAAGGAACGGCCTCAACTTAATAAGGACTCGGTCAAGATATTGAAGGAGTGGCTGTTGAGTCCAGAGCATGTGGACAATCCTTATCCGAATCAGAGCGAGATGAATGCGCTTATCGAAAAGACGGGTTTGGATCGAATGCAGTTGAAGCATTGGTTCAATAATGCCAGGAAGAGGATCTTAAAGCCTTTTTTGAAGGAGGGGGCGGAAGGCGGAGGTCAACCTGCCAGCGGCGGTGGAAAAAAGAGGAAGACTCGAAAGGGGTCCATTGAAGGCAGTGACCCTACGACGAGTGATGTCGCCGCCACCGTCGCTCCTGCCGCGACTTCTGCAACTGCTCTCAGTGCTAGCAACCCCTTTTTTGATGATTCACCCGCCATCACTGCCTCGGATGAACGTCCTCGAATGCTCTCTGACCAAAGATCGCCCGGTGTCATCGATCGATCAATATTTGGCGTCGATATCGGGAGCGGACCTTCTAATTTCGATCCCTTTCGAAGCAATGCCTTCAGTCGCGCCACTTCCTTCGGTCGGGATCCTTTCTTTGGACCATCTCCCGGTGGATTGTCCACCATGGGATTCAATAACGATCAAGGGATGATGATGGGATCGTCATCTACGCGACCGTTCACTTCGAATGCTCCCTCTGCCAATCCCTTTGCACCCCCGTTGAGCGGATTCAATGCAGCCAACCCTTCGTTTTGTCAACCAGCCCCTCTGGCGGGAGTTGGAGACGGACCCTCCACCTCCCTGTTCCGCAGTGACGAAGAATTCACTTCCGTCGAATCCACACGGTCCAATGCTCTCTTCAAACAACAAGTCGCCGCCATGGCAATGAATGAAGCTAACATCGCCTTTGCCGATACTGAAGAGGCTTATGCTCGAGCCAAGGAATTGTATGCCCGATCTTCGCACGAACGACCCGAGGAGGAGGATCCGAGGGTGATGGAGGCGAATGCTGTGGCGAAGCGATGCCAAAGTGTGGCCATGTTTAAGTTGAAGGTTAGCCAGAGGGCGAATGAGGAGGCCGCCAAGGCTTTTGCGAAGTATCAGCAGGTTACTGGGGGTGGAGATGGATTTGATTTCTAATGAGGATGGGACTAAGGCAGTGTGCCTCATCATGTTCATACTAATATAGACTAAAGGTATAAATCAATGCATTATATCATTCTTCACGCATGATGGAATGAATGGCACTTCCGATTGGTATGCATTCACCCTGCTTGGCCACCAAAATTGATTGCGAGACTGCAGGCAATGCAATTGTGACTATTGAGTTCTATCAGTTTAGTAGTCGTGTTTTCAAGCGGGAACAGTATAATGATACATGATGGGATTGAAGGTCACACCGAAGTGATCGTCGTGTTATATGGGCCGATACCATACCTGACGAAAAAAAATATGTCCCTTTCGCTTGAACCTGCGGTGGGAGCTGGGTGACGCTGGGTTCTACAATATTGTATGAGATTGTATTGTACAGTACCATACCTGTATTCCTATAGATTCCTATATAAGTACTTTTGAAATTCTGCCGATACGGCAGAATTCCACGTGGCCGTGGGATATTTCTACGGGGCTTTTGAAATTCTGCCACCCGGCAGAATTCTTTGGACGATTCCTATGTTCAAATTTAGTAAAAATCCCTTGGGCCCAGAGGTTGTAGTGACAATATCGTGAAAAGGAGTTCGAGGCTACGTGTCCTTAAAAAGCAATCCAACAACAGTTTCGTTTGAGCCACGTGATTTGATTCCAGTCTGCAAATGACCAACGGTTATCCGTTACTCACGATGCGCAACGTTTCGGACTATTTTTAAATAAAAATCTGATGTGACCGTTGATAAAGTTTCATTACTAAGGTTAGTCTGAAGTACCATAGGAATTAATACGATCTCAAATTCTGCCGGCCGGCAGAATTTCGATTCGTACGATATATCAAATTCTGCCGTAACGGCAGAATTTCAAAGTACTGGGATATATGTTGGATCCCATTAGGGCACCGTCCCAGTTCTAGAACTGGACGAAAAAGTTTTTCTCCCCTTTTGATAAAAGACAGCCCATATGCCCATCGATGCAGGGCAATGCAACAATCAACAAGCAACAGCAGGAAAGCAAGAGCAGACGAGGGAAGATGCCCAGAGGACTTGATGGCCGTGGCCCCACTCGTGTGTAGCAGCATCAACAAGGGTATTCGCTTAGTTTTACACCAAAAACTATTGTTAGGAGTGCAGATAATAGATCGTGCTCTCGGAACTCAAACAATGGTGGTGGATGGTATGGAGCACATCCCGCTGCTGGTACGTCCTACAAGCGCCCGACACAGCAGTATCAATGCAGAAACCCAAACAAACACAAGCTTGACACAAATACCAGGGCACATCACTTGGTGCAGGCAGATCTTCCGATCTTTCAGCCCATATCCGCTTTGGCGTCACCATACTTTCCATCATCAGACTTGGGTCTGATAAACTGATAAAAGACAGTTCATATGCCCACGGATGCAGGGCAATGCAACAATCAACAAGCGACTGCAGGAAAGCAAGAGCAGACAAGAGAAGATGTCCAGAGGACATGATGGCCGTGGTCCCACTCACGTGCAGGAGCATCAATGAGGGTATTCGCTTAGTTTTACACCAAAACTATTGTTGGGAGTGCAGATAATAGATTTATGGATGGCTCAGGATGCGAGCACCGTCCTGCAGTCAAGTTCGCACGACAGTCCACTTACGCAGGAACTCCATAGCCTAATTTATGCTATCTTCCATTGAGTACTGGATACGACATCCGGGCACAGACTCTGACACTGACACAGGTGAAATTAATCACGATGGGGCACTTTGCCTTGGAACAGCTTGAAATTGTTTGCTGGTGCCCCAACAGGGATCAATTCTAATCGATGTAGGGATAATTGCTATGTCAATTTTTTGAGGTACGTTATTAGGTTATTACTTCATCATAAGATTTGACTAACACACATGATTTTTGTGTACCCTACATATTAGAGCCTAAGCAGCCACTACTATCACAACTACATACAATATTAGTGCCAAAATGGGGACAATTTCATCGCCCCATTAGGGCACCAGTGCCCCGATGGGAATAATTGGTCGTTGACCTGAGCCGTTTTATCGTAAAAAATATCATGCAAAAATTATAGGTAGTTTTGACAGGTGTCAAAGATTTGATTATATGAGCTTATTTTGCTACAATTGTGAGGATGGAAGGGCAGTGGAACTGCACTTCCAATCCAAACGATGCAAACAAACATTGTGTAGCTTCTACACAAAATTGGTATGTTTATACCCTTCTCAAGGGTGTGCTCTCGTTCAGGGCAATGAACTTCTGCGTTGGGGAGTCCATGTCGTTGGGAGCAGGGCAGTGGACTCCTGTGATGGAGAGTCCATGTCTTTTGGATCAAGGGCAGTGCACTTTCCTCCTGGGGAGTCGTGAGAATGATCCTATTGATTTTAGTACCTTAGGGTACTAAAAATGGCAGATTCTTGGCCTATGTCAGTCGTCCCGATTAAGGCACTGATGCCCCAATGGGACTGGTTCCACAATGGGGATACGAGCATCAGTCCCAGTTCTAGAACTGGGCACCTAGTTCTAGAACTGGAATTTCATCACGGTTCCAGTTCTATAACTGGGACGTCCAGTTCTAGAACTGGGCGTCCCATTATGGTATGGTGCCCTAACGGGGAGAAAAATGTCCAGTTCTAGAACTCGACAAATTTTTTGTCCAGTTCTAGAACTGGGATGGTGCCCTAATGGGATCCAACCTATACGAATTACTTCTCTGGTTTGCCAGAAGCCCAAGAAGAACATGTATTCGCAAATTCTAATTAATTTTCCAGGGACTTCCACAGTCAGAGGAAGTCTCCAAAACTGATGTTAGGGGAAACAACATATAGTACAACTACTTCAAATGAAATGCTTTCATTGAATTCTACTAGATCGCAAGATGACTTAGTTGAATCATTGATAGAAATAATTGATGTCATGTAATTTTAGTGATTGTTAGGAAACGTTGTCTTGGAGAATCAACCAAACCTTTATTTGTCGTTTCAAACTTATCATTTCCCTGTCTCAAGTATAGCCCAACTTCAGTTAACAGTGAAAATGAGCTACATAAATTGGATAAACCATTGCTCTTGATACTCCTCCACTTACTGTTCAAACCCCCAGCAAAACCAATCTTAGATGTATGAGAATTCTTGTGCATACTTCCACCAAGAAGTGAATAATCCTTGTACACAGTCATTGTCATACATATGCAACTTGAAGGATGTGAATTTACTGACATTTGTTGCCTGTCTCATCTGACAGAATTAGACTGTATTCCTGTCCCAACAGCACATCCACAAGAGCATTTGTCACCATGTTGTTGCTTGAAGTCCAGTTGTCAATGATAGCATTCACATGGTTTCAATTATGTGGATGCCGACGCTCTCAAGTCAAATAATGGCATACAATTGCATTTGTACCTTTTGCTGTCACAGTAGTCAGAATGAGCTTTTCAGTACTAATTTCCATGGAAGCAACTTCTTCTTCTCCACTTAACATGAATGTAGTTTTTATTGTGTATGCATCATGAGCATGTGTCTTATAAAATCACCCCCCTGACAGTTGTGTGTTAGGTAGATCTGAAGGCAAGAGATGAGCTATAGTTTGGTTATATTGAGAGAATCTGGGGCTTGGCTGCTTTTTAGTGGCACAAGAATGCATTAGATGATCAAAAAGTTATGTAAGACTGCCAGAGTTTGATAAAAACACGCAAATTAACATGTAAAAGAGTTAATTTATGCTGACCAATGTCGGTCGATCGGTGTTGTCGATGGGCAACAAGAGATGAGAGCGCACAGTGAGCTCGTGCGTGAACAAGTGACGTTCATAGGTGAGTGCAAGCTAGGCCTTAGTAATGAGTGGTGCTCAGAGTTGTGTGATGTGTGCACGTGCACATGTGTACATGGAATCACGTGACATCGTCACAAGCTCTCTGTATCAGTGAGTCAACCATGGGCCAGTGGATGCATTATGTGTATGCTGGAAAGTGTGATCTCAACACACCCTTGCAGTGAGCACAGTGAGAGTTTACCCAGCATGTGTTGGATGCTGGGATTTGTGATAGATGTATGGGTGGGCTGTGGTGGATAGTTGGCAAGGTTGGAGGGCCCTGGCCCCAGTAGTAGCAGAATTGGCCTTAGGATTTGTGGCAGCAAAGCCACCAGAAGTGTATGTCCATGGATTTCAGTTTCTTGGCTATGATGGTTTTGTTGGTGACACCCAAAGCTGTGGTGTTGTCAGTTTGGAATGGAGACTGGAGCTGTGGCCAATCCATCTTGATGAGGGACTGGCGGAGGGGGGTCATTTCTTTGGCACAAATAAAGAGGGCCGCCAGTTCGGATTTGGCAGCAGAAGACGTAACAAACTTGATGATTTGTGCGATGGTGAGGACGGGTCCATTGTGTGAAAGGATGGGGTGATTTTCAGATCACATGATGTGGGCTCCAGCGCAGCTGTGGGTTTTGCTAGCATTAAGGTAGGCAGCATCTGAGTGGACAGAGATGATCATATTGCTGGTTCTGTTAGTGATGCCATCGTTGGGGTAAGTGGCACAGTAGTGCAGGAGTTGGGTGATTTTGTCATTGGTGCGGCAGGTGGTGGATGCCTGTTTGGTGCCAATGTCACTGAGAGCATTGAGGAGTTTGTTTTTTGATGGTACGGGCATAGTAGAGGAGGGCACCGATAATGCCTTGCGGACACACTTGATGCCTGAGTCAGTCAGCGGAGGGCTGTCGTCTTGGTCTGGGCTGAATTGTGGGCTCCATAGATAATAGGGGTAGCTTTGAAGAGAGAGAAAGTTGACGTTTCTTGGGAAGTGGATGGTTATACTTGAAGAGGAGGGTTGCAACATATTCCTCCATGGTGAGACGGCAGGTGCATGTGGATTAGTTCCAGGCAAGGTTGATGCCAGCGTCTAGATCACCTTTCCGGTTTTTGGTGATGTCGTAGTGCTGACGGATGATGTTGCGTGATGGGGGTGTTATAGGCCAATGTATTCTACACCAAAGTTGTTGACAATGAGGGTGAACATGATGGGTCGCCATTTGTGGTGCCAAAGGCCAGGTGTGGCATCAAGCTGGTAATTGCTGGCTGCATTGACCCGTGTTTTGAGGAGCTTGTTAGCAAGAATGCTGGATTATGGGAGACTGTAGACATCTTTGATGATTTGGAAGTAAACCCAGCTATCCTGCACGTGGTGGGTGAGGTTGTATTCAGAGATGAACTCTTGCGGGTGTTGTTGATGCAGATTCTGAAGTATTCTGGGTGGTCTATAGGGTGCCTAGGTAGAAGTTGCTGATGTTGAAGGTGCAGAATTTGGCGTTTTTGAGAGATAACACTGTTAATCATGAGTTTGACAAGCTCTAGGGGGGCCGTCTTGGTGCCAACACCACCAGGGTAGCATATGCGGTTGCCACCGATGGTGATGCGGGTTTGGTCCGGATCTGATTTTTCACTTTGCGTCTGTCAAAAGGGATGTCTTTGTAGCCAATGGCATAGAATGTGTCCATGCCTTGTATGCGTTTGTTGGTACCAGAATCGTTGGTGCTGATGCCTTGGCAGAGGCGGCCAAGTTTGTTGGCATAGGACTTGCTCCAGATTGGTCCAAGTTTGGGGTGTGTGCGGAGTTGTTTGTAATCGAGGGACAGACCAGAATCTTGGTCAAGGACAGACGTGGCGAGTTTGGTAGGAGTGAAGGCTGAGGTGCATTGGCTCCTGGTGGCCAGGGCGGCAATGATAAGGGCTAATTTGTAGCACATACACTGTGCGACAGTTTTGGTTACGGTTTGACATAGGCCAAGAATCAGCCCATTTTTGTACCCATTGGTACAAAATACAAAAGGAGCATTCTCAGGACTCCCCAGGCGGGAAGTCCACTGCCCCTGATCCAAAAGGCAATGACTCCCCAACATTGGAGTCCACAAAAGGCTAGGACTCCCCACCGCAGGAGTCCACTGCCCTATGGGCTCCGGAACACCAGAGTCCATAGCTCCTTCATTTAAGAAGGCTAAATACATTCCAAATGTGTGTAGAATCTACACACATTTCGTTTGCATTGTTTGGGTTGGAAGAGCAGCTCCACTGCCCCTCCATCTTCATAATTAGAGCAAATTAAGCTCATAAAAATAAACTCTCGACCCCTGTCGAACTTACCTATATTTTTTGCGTGATATCTTTTTTGCGCCAAACGGCTCAGGTCACTATCTGCAGATAGCCGTGGTGCGACCTTCGTGCACCGAAACCAATGACATCCAACCCCTCCGACACGAGGTACGCTAATTATTTTTTGATTGCGAGCGGCAATTTTAACTTTTTTGCGTCAGCGATAGGTTTTTTTTCGCAATCAACGATCTCTCCAAAATCAGCTACGCGTTTGACGAATTCCTCCGGTTTCGCGATCGATGAGCTCTCCTAAAATTCTCCCGTGATCAGCGAGTTAAGCGATAAACTTCGAGCGATCGACTTTGGCGATCGGGGAGTCCTACAAGTCGGATTAATTTTGCGATTGAGAATTCTTGCGAATTAGTTGGAAGCAAGACTTTCAAGAATTAAAAGTGGAAGAAGAAGAAAATAAAAATAAAAAAAAATCTTTTTCGAATTAACCTCCACAGGGCACCCAAGACCTTTTTCAAGGCCTTGTTTTATAATATGCCCCTTGGAGAGGCAATTGAGAGGATGTCGTTGAGTAAGTTGAGCCCAGAAGGCCTCAAGCCGCAGGAGTGTGAGAGGAGCTCTGGGAGGTCCAAGCCACCCATCTCCTACATCCCCACTGTCATGGACACCACCAAGGTGGTAAATAAAATCAAGGTCTCCAACAAGATGACCTTGTCCGTCACCGTCTTCGATGAGGGAAGTCCAGAGCAGTTCCTCAACCATGTTCAGACCTCACTGGAGATCATTTCCCAGAGGGGCTTAGACACGGATTTCGAGGAAGCATGCAAGGCAGACAAGAAGGCTGAGGAAAAACTGACTGCGGCCACTGCGGCCAAAGCCAAGTACAAGGGAACAGACAAAAGTTCTCCCGTCCTCCAGGCATGGACAAAGGCAACTGCTGCCAAAATCCGTAGCCAAGAGGGCATAGAGTCCGCTGGCCAAGCGATCTTCTTGCAGTATTCCACCCAACTGTCGGAAACTGCTCGTCGTCCTTCGACCAACATTGTCGGGGAACAGATCAACTGCGAACCCTGGACCGATGTGTATGGGTTGAACACCCCACAAAACGCTCAGAAACCTGGGACTCCTTCAGGGAGTGTGTCCAGTTGCACCTGCAGACTGTCTTTAGGACTGATGCAGTGGAGCAAGAAAGGTTCTACGTCAGCAATGGGCCGAAGAAACCTAACAGGGTACCCATCAGGGACTTTGTGCAGAGGATCCAATGCCTTAACGGGTATGTAGAACTCTTGCTGTGCCTGTTTTACTCTTCAAAGGCTGCAAAGTTGACGAGAGTATGCGGACCCTTTGATGATGCTGACTTGGCAAGCCACATCCTCAGGATGGTTCCTAGGAACTGGCAGAACCAATACGAGCTCAGTGGAGCTTTTGTTCCACAGAGTGTCAGGGAACTTCTCGAAGTCCTTGAATACATCGAGAAGGCCTACCCCACCAAGAAGGTTGGAGAAGGGCCCAAAAATGCAGCCAAGTCTAGCGACTCAACTAAGAAGAAGATTGTCTCTTTTAGTGACCGGATTCCAGAGAAACGATGCGCAGAGAAGTGCTGTTTTCTCTGGAAGAAGCATGGGGGCGCACATACCACCCACAGCACTCCAGATTGCCGGAACTGCGAATCCAATGGGACCCCGAAGCCAAGCTTCAAGGGGAAAACACCAAATGGAGCCTCTCGTGGATAAGAGAGACCTGCTCGAGGAAGAAGTAGCTATGCGCAGCTATCCACTAAAATCGACAAACTTACCAAGTCCAACAAGAAAATGAAACGCGCTATCAGCAAGAAGAAGCGTAAGCATCACGACATGAGTGATAGTGATGATTCAGACTCATCCTGAGATGATGGGTTGGGGAGTACTAAGAAATTGTGTAGTAAACTTGACTGTAATGACATGATCAACATCAATGTTAGTCTGATTAAAACTTCCCCATGTGCCAACATAACATTTTCTGATTCAAACAATGTCAGTTCGAATCCAACACAAGACCTAGGAAATCTTGCAGTTGAACGTTGAACCAACACAGAGTGAAACAATTGCCGAATTGTCGGACCCCGAACTCTTGGATGACCTTTTCAACAGTGTGAACCCCCCTTTGACAGGTAAAGAAGGAGAGGTCACTACTGTAGTAGCCAAAGCATGTTACTTAATGACTGAAAATCCAGCCCTTAAGAACCTTGAACACTCTACAGGGCGTCGTACCAGTAACACGATCATCAAGATCCTACTTGATAGTGTATCTGATGGTGACCTCTTGTTGCATGAAAAGCGAACAGAGAAACACTTTCCCTACTTGACTAGGCAGGTGCCAAAGGTGCCAAAGTCTTGGCACACGTCAAATGAGAGCTTCCTGACCAAAGGAAAGAGCGAAGATAGTTGAAATTCTTTGAGTATTTAAACAGTAAGCAGTACTTAGTGACTCCAGAAGTAGTAGAGTACGATAAGAAGAAAGTGACTAAGTCAGTGTTTGACCTCATTCTCGGATGCAAAACCATGAAAGAGATTGGAATTGTTCTAGATTTTCAAACAAAAGAAATTACCATTGACCAAGTCATTTTGCCAATGAGAGATGTCAATAGTCTGACCAAATCGAACCTGGATAAAGCTTGGGCTGTTAACAATAGCATGGCAAATGAACCACAAAGTACGCAGGAAGCAACACAGCGGGTAGTTAAAATCCTAGATGCAAATTATAAGAAGGCAGACCTCCAATCAATTGTTAGCACCAATTGTACTCACCTTAGTCTCCAAGACCAAAACTCGTTGCTGGAGTTACTCACACATTTTGAGGAACTTTTTGATGGAACACTAGGTGATTGGAACACAGAGCCTGTGTCCTTGAACTCAAAGAAGGCGCAAAGCCATATCATGGCAAGGCATACCCAGTACCAAAATCTTGCAAAGAAACAACTATCAAAGAACTGAATAGATTATGCAAACTGGGAGTGGTAGAGTTTCAGCCCGAATCGGAATGGGCGTCACCATCATTTATCACTGGAAAGAAAGACGGAACTGTACGCTTTCTCACTGATTTTAGGGAGGTAAATAAACGACTAGTCAGAAAGCCGTTTCCATTACCCAAAATCAGTACAGTTCTGCAAGAGCTAGAAGGATTTACCTATGCTACAACCCTAGATTTAAACATGGGTTATTATACCATTAGATTGGATCCCGATTCATCCAAAATATGTACCCTCATTTTTCCATGGGGCAAATATTCTTACCTCCGGTTGCCAATGGGCATCGCTGGTTCACCAGATATTTTTCAAGCAAAAATGTCATCACTAATGGTAGCCTTAGAGTTCGTAAGAGCTTACCTTGATGATTTGTTATGCATCACAAAGGCAAATCTGGAAGACCACCTTGACAAACTGAAAATGGTGCTTACCAGGTTACGCGAGGCGGGCTTGCGAATCAACGCCCAAAAATCGTCTTTCTGTGCCATAGAAACTGAGTATTTAGGTTATACCCTCACACGAACAGGGATTAAACCTCAACAGAAAAAGGTTCAAGCGATTCTTGCGATCTCACCGCCGAAAAATGTCAAAGACCTCCGTAAGTTCCTGGGCATGGTCCAGTATTATAGAGATCTTTGGGCAAGACGCAGCAAAGTGCTTGCCCCACTCACCTCACTGGTAGGAGAGTGTGGTCACACCAAGGTCACCAGAGCCAATAAGACAAAGAAACGTCCATGGTACTGGGACACGGTGCATCAAAAAGCATTCGATGACGTAAAGACTACAATTGCCAAGGATGTAGTCTTAGCCTATCCCGATTATTCAAGGGAATTTGAGATATACACTGATGCCTCGTCTAAACAACTTGGATCAGTTATCACCCAGGGTAATAGGCCCCTTGCGTTTTTCAGCAGGAAACTGTCAACAGCGCAACAGAAATACAGCGTGACCGAGCTTGAACTACTGGCCATAGTGGAAACACTGAAAGAGTTCAAAGGCATGTTGTGGGGACAAAGATTGAAAGTCTATACAGACCATAAGAATCTAATCCAGGACGCGCTTGGATTGACCTCTGACCGTGTCTACCGATGGAGATTGCTCCTCAAGGAATTTGGCCCCGAAATTGTTTACATTAAAGGCACACATAATACTGTCGCCGACGCCATCTCTCGCTTAGACATCGGACCCATTCCGAGTGAGCATGAAAACTGGATGACGTTTACAAAATGCTGGTGTTATTACACCATGCAAGAAGAGAGTGCAATTGACACCTCTGCATACCAAGAGGAAATGAATCTGGTATTTGCAAACCGCAGCAAAGAAGATGTAATCTACCCGTTAACAGTACGAGAGATTGCAGAAGCACAAAAGCTTGATGCCAGCTTGAAGACAATGAAAGATCAGTACTCGACACAATTGGTCGAAAGTACAGAACTCCTCTGTAAGGACGGAAAAATGATCATTCCAAAAGATCTTCAACATCGTGCAGTTAGTTGGTACCACCACTATCTACAGCACCCTGGACACACGAGACTCGAAGAAACCCTTCGTGCTGCAATGTACTGGAAAGGTATGCAAAATACCGTCCGTAAATATGTCAAAAACTGTCATGCATGCCAAGTAAACAAGAGGCATAAGCATAAGTATGGGAAACTCCCTACTAAGATCGCCATCACAAACCCTTGGGAAGTACTATGTGTGGACCTGATAGGCCCGTACACAATCAAAGGTAAAGATGGGACAGTAATTGATTTCATGTGTCTGACTATGATTGATCCAGCTTCCAGCTGGTTTGAAATAGTTGAACTGCCGGTAATCACTGAGGCGATTATTCCCCTGGATACAAAAGGGCGTAGGAGCAAAAAGGACAATGAAGAACCTAAGTTAGCATACTTTGATAAGTCATCAGCAATGATCAGCAACTTAGTGAATAAGACCTGGTTTAGTAGGTATCCACGTTGTCAATACATAATTTATGACAATGGAAGCGAATTCAAACTTCACTTCAAAGCCCTATGTGAATCATATGGGATCACGAGTAAGCCTACCAGTGTCAAGAATCCTCAAGCGAATGCTATTCTAGAACGAGTGCACCAGGTGATATCATCTATGCTCCGTACAGCTGAAATAGACATGGCCCCTTCAGTAGAGCCAAGCGACATAGATACGTTCGTGACGAACGTCGCTTGGGCCATTCGCTCAACATACCACACAGTACTAAAAGCCTCCCCAGGTGCAGCCATTTTTGGATGGGACATGTTGTTCGACATTCCCTTCCTGGCCGACTGGAATAAAATTGGAGAATATAGGCAACACCAAACAGACCAAAACACAGAACGGGAAAATCGCTCACGTCGTGATTGGGACTATAAAATTGGTGATCAAGTACTTCTTATTAAAGATGGTATACTCCGCAAAGGCGAAAGCAGGTATGAAAGTGATCCTTGGACTATCACAACAGTTCATACGAATGGCACCATCAGGATTCAACGCGGAACAAAATCAGAAAGATTGAATATTCGAAGAGTTACACCTTTTTTAACAACCAAATGTAAACCAAAAATAATGTCAGTTTTCAAAAACGGCATCTCCCTCTTCAAACAACACTTACTCGTTACATATATTTAACAGACTCTTTAGTTTGTTACAGTTACTCTCATGAGAACACTTTTTTCACCTAAAAACATATTTAGGTTTTTTGTTCCGTTTTTACCTGATACCTCTATACGTGGGGCGAGTGACATAGGCCAAGAATCAGCCCATTTTTGTACCCATTGGTACAAAATACAAAAGGAGCATTCTCAGGACTCCCCAGGCGGGAAGTCCACTGCCCCTGATCCAAAAGGCAAGGACTCCCCAACATTGGAGTCCACCGCCCTGGTCCAAAAGGCTAGGACTCCCCACCACAGGAGTCCACTGCCCTATGGGCTCCGGAACACCAGAGTCCATAGCCCCTTCATTTAAGAAGGCTAAATACATACCAAATGTGTGTAGAATCTACACACATTTTGTTTGCATCGTTTGGATTGGAAGAGCAGCTCCACTGCCCTTCCATCCTCACAATTAGAGCAAATTAAGCTCATAAAAATAAACTCTTCGACCCCTGTTGAACTTACCTATATTTTTCGCATGATATTTTTTTGTGCCAAACGGCTCAGGTCACGGTTGGATCCGTGGTTGGTAAAGGGGGGGGGGGTTTTTTTGGGGGGGGGGGGGGGGGGGGGGGCACTGGAGCGGTGGCGGTTCCGGAGGGCAGGCAATTGGGGTGGTGGCCCATTTGGCAAAGAGATTTCAGAGGGCAGTGATGGCCAGAGTTGGGAGAGACGGGGGCGTCCACAATGGTGGAGGAGAGGAAGTTGATTGCATAGAGAAGGCATTCATCATAGGTGATGGCAGGTTGTTTGAGATCGCTGTGGCAGAATTCAACTGTGGTGTCTGAGATGAAAACACAGTTGGTGGTGGAGTCCATGACTTGGAAGCAGCGGTCGTGGTGCAAGGCGGGGCCAATGTTGAAGCCATCTCAGCCTTGGAAGTCCCAGGATTTCTGGGTGGAGACCTTGTTGTGGATGATGACGGGACTACCAATGGGACCAAGGGGGGTAGCATCAAAATTGAGAGGGCCATCAAAGGACTCCCAGGCTGAGATGGCTGGGGCTATGGTGGATTGGTACAGTAGGTTACGGGTATTTTGGTTTGTGGGAGGAGCTTGTCCCACAGGTAGTTGGGAAAGAGGTGTCAATGCCAGCTAGAATGCTGAGGAAGTGGGTCTTGAAGGTTTTGATGGCGTGTTCTGCAGTATTGAAGCGATGGTCATTAGGGGGGACTAGTTGGTAGGTGGCCTTCCAGGTGTGGGTGATGTCATGGCGGTAGTCTTTTCTGGCCTTGTTGTCCAGGATTTGGTGGTCCACAAGTGGCCCCTGTCATGTAGTCGAGCCATGATGCGTCCATGTGCTGCGATGCCGTGGCAGTAGTGGTGGGACTGAAAAGGTTCTACGAGGATTGCATTGCTGTTGCAATGGACGGCAAGCATGATGTATTGGTTGCCGCCTGTGGGAGCGGGTGGGGAAGCAGCCCATGTCATCAGTGTAGAGCTTGCTGATGGGTTTGACTGCGATGTGGTGTTCATGCGACAGGGTAGGCAAGGTCAAGGGGGGCAAGGCTGGCAGGGGAAAGGATTGGCTTGTTTGGGTTAAGTGGAGCGGATTCCCCTGTGAGTTTGAGTGAGTTGCCCTTTGATGGTCTTGGTGCTGGCTGGACAATACCGGGTGACGTTGACATAGGTGAGGCCGAGCCAGCTGGTGTAGTTGCTGGCTTTGATGGCGGCAAGCTAGGTGGACTTGACAGGGAATCCAGCTGCTGCATGAAGGTAGTGCACAAGGGCACCTTTGCTCGGATGATTGGTGTCAGTGAGAGCTGCGGGAGTGTTAAGGGGAATGTGGTGGAAGGTCAAGAAGTGCCACAGTTCAGCGCATGTGGGTTCATGCAACCCTTGGAGGAGGATGGAGTTGTTGGTCTTATTGAAGATGATGACGGTATCTGCATCAAAGAGGATGCGGCAGCCATTGTCACAGAGCAGTCAACTCCAAGGAGGGTGTGTATGAACAAGGGCATGATTTTGCCACTGCAAACGGGGAGTGTCGAGAGGAGGTAGTCAGCTTGGGCTGAGGAGTGGTGGCAGGCTCCCGCTGCGTTGGTCACAGTGGAGGTGGGAGCAGAGGGGTTGACATTGGTGACTGGCACATTTGGGGCAAAGTAGATGTCGCTGGTGCTGGAGTCAAGGATGGCGGTGTCTGAGATTTGGGCAGCGCTTCCACAGGGTGGGGAGGAGGGAGCTGCTAGGCACCTGTAAGGGTTGCTGTTGGAGGAGAGAGGTAGAGAGTGTGGGACAGTGGGTGGCTGAGGGGCTGTGTAGGAGCCAGGCATGATGGTCCATGGTGTTGGGTGGGCTGGTTTGGTGGGAGGGGGATGAGGGGAGGAGGTTTAAGGAGTAGGATGAACAAGGGGACAACAGCAGGGCGTAATAATAAGACAATTATGATTTTTAGTGGCTGTTGTCCAGAGTTGTCAGCTGATGAGGAAGTCATCCCAGCCTTTGCTCTTGGAGGCGCCTGGCCCTTGGGGATTGTTGTGGGTCGTGGAGTCAACATGGCTGGGTTGCTTTCCCTTGCAGTCAGCGCTGGTGTGACCAGAACCAACACCCCAACCATGGGTGGAGCAGAATCCACCCAGTATCCACTTGTGTGTAATGGCAACTTGGAGTTGGAACATGCCGTGTGAGTCAGAGGATGCAAGTGGTGGTTGGACACCTTGAGAGGGCTTATGGTTGGATGTCTTGAGGTCGTCGATGACCTTTTCAAGTTTGGTGATTTTTTTGGCAGTGAGTTTCATGAGGGTGGCATTGGAGGAGACAAGAGAGTTGAGTGCAGCCTTTTTATTGGTGACGGCAAAGGCCGTGTTGTTGAGATGGCTTTCAAGTTTGGAGAGAGTGGGATGATGATTGCCGGATGGAGCGGTGATGCCAGGTGGTGGCCGAGGTGCCGTGGACAGCAATGGCTGCAGAAGCGCTGCCAAAGATGCCACCGCAGTTTCCGGAGGTGCATTGTTTGCACTCTACAGTTTTTTGGGCCTTCAGTGCCCAAGGCCAAGCTGACCATGTTTTGTCGGCTGGTGCAAGGCCGTCCCAGTTGAGGCGGATGGGAAAGCTGCCAACGGCAAGGAGCAGATGACGTGCGGCCTTCTTTTGGGTGTCTTTGAGGTGGTTAATATACTCATGGATGCAAGGATCGTCCGTCCACCAACTGGGCATGGCAGCGTGAAGATGAACTATGTTGGTGGCTTCAAGCCCACCACTGCTGGAGGCAAGATGCTTGAGGTACGTGTGTATCGGCACTTTGCTGAAGAAGGTGACGGTGTCCTCGAGGGGCATGGGCCATGTTGCTTCGACAATAGTGGCAAAGAAGATGCGAAGTTGGCTCTCGACCGTCCGGATGAAGCATGGACGCCGAGCTTGGCGGTCCACACACGCTCCGTCCTGACGCTGATGGCATTGGTGGCAATGTAGGGATCATAGGTGATGAGGGTGGTTTTGAGGCCATCGCAGTCGTGGCCGATCTCGCTGTGGTAAGCCGCAGTCTCATTGATGAAGCCAGAGAGGCTGTTGTTGTCTCCAGCAATGTTGATCGACGGGAGGAGATTCACCTTGTTGTTGGTCGGAGTGCCAGAGATGGTAAGGAAGTTGGCTATTGCGTTGGCGATGAGTGACTTGGCATCCTCAGGAATGGCCATGGCGGTAAGTGGAGGGTGCTGCGAGGGAAGAGAGAAAAAGTGGCTAAACTAATTCAAAACAATTAACCATGTATGTAAAAGATCACGGTATTAATTACATGGTCAATTTATGCCAACCGGTGTTGGTCGATCGGTGTTATCAACTACTGCGTGAACGAGTTACGTTCACATGTGCGCACAGGCTAGGCCTTAGTAATGAGTGGTATTCAGAGTTGTGTGATGTGTGCAAGTGTGCAATGATCATGTGACATCGTCACATGCTCTCTGTACCAGTGAGTCCTAGAGTGGGCCAGTGGGTGCATTATGTATCTGCTGGAAAGTGTGATTTCAACAGAACTTACCAGAAAAATGTATACCAACCATACACATCTTCTGTTCCTCCTTCCTCCTCCAAAATTTGCACCTACTGTGCATGTTGCCCCTCCCACTAGTTGTATGCTTGTCATTGGCATGCGCACTTTGCAGAGATGTTAACTAAAGTTGTTTAGGGAAGGAGAGTTTCACCCTTTTTCAATTAGGTCTACTTGTGATTAGTATCCTATAATTTTACTAGGTGAACTAGTTAACAAGCATAGGTCATTTTTCCATGGTCGAATAGAGCTCAAAAAGATCTAAACATAATATTTTTAAGTGGGAATAAAACTTCTATTTACTATTTCATGTTTTTAATGATGATAGACAAACATTTTTTGAGCGGGAATAAAACCAACAACGCGGTAATAAAACTAACGATAATATGTTTTTTAACGATTATAGATGTACATAATATTTTTTGTCCGTTCAGTATTTTTAACTCGAGCATTCAATATTTTTAACGATTTTGATGTCTATTAATGATTTCAATATTTATCAACGATTATAGATGTACATGATACTTTTTGAGCGGTGATAAACTATTTCATTTTCTGGTAAGGATGGTGCACATCATGAGAGGCATATTGATGCTGAGGTAGTTTCTGGAATGTGGCCGATAGTAAATCCATTTGCAATTGCAAATTTTGGAGGGTTGTATTCACTGGTTTCCTTTTTGGTTGCTACCAAACTTATGTAACGACAATCACAACACTCATAGCCTCTTTCATTGATCAAAGCTCTTGGAGACAACACCAAATGCTTTAAATCATCATCATGTACTTGATACTGTTGAACCAACTCTTTGTGCAATGAAATCCCATCATAATATAAGACGGCTATATACAATAGGAGCACTATGTATCCTAGAGGTATCATGATACCCAGCCGGCCAGACAGTGGATTCCAAAATAATGATTTCGAGTAAATTAAAAAAAGAATTTTGGAGTAAACAAAGTAGCTCTATTATAGTACTGTAGAAACATACCAATTTTCTACAAGAATGAATTGATTGGATCGTTCCAATCTGCTGTTTTCAACGGACAATAACTCCTGAAACACTGTTCAAACGAACAAAATAAGGACACCGTTCAAAAGCTGGGAAAAAGATCTTTTGATCGATGTTCGATGTAAGGTTGCAAAATTTTTTTACTCCAACTGTGACGTCATTTTCGTCCGTCACACAGATGAAAGACAGAGCAGGAGTGCTCCTTTTGTATTTAGCCGTCTTATATTGTTAATATTCCGAAACACACATCCTGGAAGAATTAAAGAGCAATTGATCTTTCTCAATGTAGTGTACATCCTCCATTTCAATAATGAGGCAATCACACACAACACAAACATGGGCACGATGTTTGTTCCTGTCCCCTCCAACAGATGTTGACATTATAAACTTATCCTTCACTTTCTGAATGAAATTATCCAAGTGTTCTTGCGTCAAGTGGTTTGTCAAATAGCCCTTAATTTGATCGAGATCAAGCTGATGTCACTTTCTGTTGAATTTGTTGTCTTTCTCAAATCACTTGTTTCTTTTCCAGTATCTCTTCTTTCCCCAAGGAAATTTTCCTCTGTAGCATTTTTCAATTCGCAGTTTTGTTGTTGATTATTATTTTTGATAGTTCTCATCTGTGAATAATTTGCTCTCTTTTTCTCGAGAATTGAATCTCCTTTGATTTCAAAGTCGGCTTTTCTTTTTAAGCAAATAGTTGGTGCATTGCTTCTATAATGCTCCTTCCTTTTGTGGCAAATGGAATCGATGTCGCTCTCGTAGTGCTCCTTCTTTTTTTGGCATATGGAATCATTGTTGCTCTCGTAGTGCTCCTTCCTTTTACCGCAGCAACAAATCGCCACCAACACGAAGCCATGAGCAAACACAACACAAAGGCACAAATCATAGCAATCCCATAATGATGCCCCTGCCAAACCACTACAAAACCAACAGGCAGCCACTCCAAAACCATAGCAACCCAACAGGGAAGCAGCCACCCCAGACACAACATCCAAAGAACATACCTGAATGACTCTCAGTCAAACTGTAGTGTTTTTGATATAAAAACAAAACAAACAACATTAGAATTGAAATTGCTAGAAATAAATGTTAAGACTTCAAACACAAAAGCCACCACTGGTGCCATACATGACAATGTGATGCACGACGAAGCCATGGCAACAATCACCACGACAACCAGACACAACACAAAAGCACAATCTAATAGCCATGAATCAGCAATGATTCCACTATGCCAACACAAACCAACAACGACACAACTAAAAAGCGATGAACCCAAAGCGACGAACCACAACACAAAAACTAAAACTCACTAACTGTTGTGCTGCCAAAAGTGTTGTCAGTTGTTGCATCTTCTTGCAAAACTTCCTGAAACACTAACATACTGTTTAAAACTACTTGGGAATTTGCTTAGTTGGAAATTTCGGCAACATGTCGGCCAACATGTCTTCCCATCACTCCGTGTCAACTTATTTTGGGCGACAGCGACATGTCGCCGACATTGTGACTGGGAGTCAATCTTAGTCACGTGTTGGCATATTTCACGACACGACATTTGCAAACCTAGTGCAAAGCTAGCGTGTCGGGACAGATTTCTTCCAATGTCGTCTTGGGAAAGTCACGACATTGCTCATGTCGCCGACATGTCTCATGACATGTTGCCGACGTGTCGGCATGTTGGCAGCTGACATGTCATAAGGAGGTTCCAGCCGATATGACACGATGCCGATATTTCCAACTAAGGGAATTTGAATGGCAACGTGCAATGATAAATTAGTAAGCGTGAATAAATAACTGCACAAAGTTCCCAAGAAAAACATATATCACAATCGTAAAGCAGTTACACACAGATATATGTTATATTACCTTCACGATCTAATACATTCACGCTTCACTAATCACAAAACTGCACAGCCACCCACAAGATCAAAAGCGATCGTTCCACGGTACTAAACCTTCTTCTGGTATACAACACGTACCTGTCTCAACGAAGATTTTGTACGATCAAAATGTACATTAACGTCATAACAAAATATGTCGGTATGTTTCAAATAACTCTATTCACAGACAGCCTCCAGCACAAATATCATCTACTGCCAAAAAATCTTGCACCAGCTGCTGGTAATAATATATCCCAGTACTTTTGAAATTCTGCCGATACGGCAGAATTTCACGTAGTCGTGGGAAATTTTTGACAGAGCTTTGAAATTCTGCCGCCCCCGGCAGAATTCTTTGACGATTCCTATGTTAAAATTTAGTAAAAATCCCTTGGGCCCAGAGGTTGTAGCGACGATATTGTGAAAAGGAGTTCAAGGCTATGCGCCATTATAAAGCAATGCCAACTACGGTTTCGTTTGAGCCACGTGGATTGATTCCAGTCTGCAACTGACCAACGATTATCCGTTACACGCAAATGCACAACGTTTCTGACTACTTTTACATAAAGATCTGATGTGACCGTTAATAAAGTTTCATTACTAAGGTTAGAAATAAGTGGCATAGGAATTAATACAATCTCAAATTCTGCCGGTCGGCAGAATTTTGATGTTTACCATATATAGCATGAAACCAAATTCTGCCGATAAGGCAGAATTTCAAAGTATTGGGATAAGGTATACCATAAAAACCGGATTATAACACCCACCGGATTATAACACCCACCACTCGAAATGACCCATTTATGACCGATTTCGACGGACATTTACTTTTTGAACGACTTCCCATACTGTGTTCGCATTTATCATTGCCCCTTTAGATTCTCCTGATCACAGGCAACATCCCCATATGTACAGCTCCCCGTGGATCCAAATATTCTCGGAGTTACGCCATTATGACTTAGAACTCACAACACATCTTTCACACCATCACACACATAAAAAATTATCATACCAACGTGAGATGATGTGTTACGCCAAAAGCTAGGTAACTGGCGATTCCCAAGGAATTGCACACCATTTTGTTGGCGATTTCAGTTCCTGGGTAATTTTTACTTTGACAAGGAATCACACTCTGCCCGGGAATATGCAGAACAATTCTTGGGGAACTGCCCTATTTCATTTTGAATTGTGAGAAATAGGTCATGTTGGTGCCATTTTCGTACGGTTCTGGCATCAAAACTCATTCATCGAATGGTTGTACTAATTCCTGAACATTGAATCTTTTGGTGGCAATATTTTCACAGATGTGTCATTTTAAGATACAAGTTGTAGTCTGACTATTAATGTGATTCCTTAGGAATTGCAATATTGCAATATTCCATCTGTGATTACAATTCCTAAGGAATTGTAAGAACCACCTGTTTGTACTGAAGTGTAATTCCCCAGGAATTGTGCTCGATACATGATCATTCCTGGAAAAAACAATTCCTAGGAATTGTATATGTTGGGTACCAAATGGCCACCGCCCCGTGCTGGAACTGGGACGCCATTTTCGCCCGTGCTGGAACTGGGACAAAACAGCCCCGTTGTGGCACCGTGCCAGCACGGTGCGAAAATTGCGATTTTGACGCGCCCCGTGCTGGAACTGGGCGCCCGTGCTGGAACTGGACTTCGACCAAACCCCGATTGTCACCGGCCCCGTTGTGGCACGAGAGCCACCTTGGGGCACGCCAAATGGTCACTAGTGCCAGTTTGGGGCACCCCAACTTGTCACTGCGGAGGGTACATAAGTATGTAGTTTGAAATTTGATTTTCTTTCAGCACTGTAAATGCAGTGCCAATTTGGGAAGTCCCAATGTGGCACTACTGTAGTGACATGATTTTTTCCTCATGACACAACAAATGCTTTGTCTATCCTTAGACAATAGTTCCTAGAAAACAATTAATTTAATAATTAAGAAATTATCCACTGCTGTTTATTCCTTGTTAACACAGTTCTTGTTGATGCCCCCCTGACACTTTGAATTACATAACAACCCAGCTTTAAAACAGGAGCACCTTGCGGTACGACAGGTCCCCGCCTTGCAACCACACCCAAGATGCTTCCCTTGCCCACCAACCATTGAAACAGATGCTGCCGCTTTCCTCTCCTTAATTCTTGGCAAGCCAGTCCATTCATCTAGAACACTATCCAAACCTAGAAGCTTTGTGTTGGATGCGACCGAGGTCATGTAGCTGGGATGGTAGAGTGTGTCCAAGACACCAGCTTTACAGGCCAAGCGATATTTAGCACAAGAACTGTCTTTGGACTGAACTACTTCCACCACAACCAATGTCAAAGTCTTCCCATCAGCCTTGGTTGTGTCAACATCATGTAGTGGTACCTGGACAATGCTCCCCACGGCAAAATGCAATTGTTTGTCTGATAAAGCATTCCTCTTCATGCTCCTGCCCTGCTGTGACAATGCCTGAAAAGCTGCATTGCGGATACTCTTGCGTCGTGGTGATTCCATCAGTTTGCTCTCTCTTACGTCCGACTCAGCCTTTCTCTTTTTGTCAGCTAACAGAGCCGCATTGAAATCTTGGACCGTTGGGGCACGAAACCATTGGCCCCATTTCTCAATGACGCCCTTCTCACCCCTGTAAAGAACTATTTCCAATACGCTGCCACCATACTCATCCAATAATTCCCACATTGCTTTCCTTACTCTCCTCAGAATAACTCGTCTCCAGGGATCCGACAATGTGCTTTCCTTGTCCATAACAGCAAAGCAACTGCGGATGTTAGCGTTCTCAAGAGTGACAGCATTTGTTGGCTGTGTCATCTGTAGGAGCAGTGATAACCAACCTTGCCTCGGCAATGCCTTACAAGACAACTGATAATTACCTGGTGTTCCCGGCTGTCACCATCTGATTTTGAGAAGAAGTATTGGCCGAGAACTCATGATTATTTTCACTGGCTTTTGTTGTTTTCTTCACAGTTGACGAAGGTGTATCAGCTGTCCTCGCACACATGGGTAGAGTTGCTTCCTCCAATGGAATATCCGCTCCAACCCCAAACACCGATTGACATCCATCTCTGTTGCCAATCCAGCCAGCATGTTAGGTGCAATTGGCAAATTTGAAATTCCTACCTGTGGATGTTGGCCAAACATGAGATGATACGGTGTACTATTTCCTATGCCTCGATGAATTTGTGTATTACACCTCCACTGGATGAAAAGTAGTGATTGCGCCCAGTGTTTTGACTTATTCTCGTGCATCCAGTTGCTGATTTTCTCCTCTACTGTCCTGTTCCTTCTCTCTATTCCACCATTGGACTCAGAGTGACGGGGTTTCCCTGTGACCAACACTGTTCCCGCCATAATTTTTTAATCTCAGAGATAACGCCAGTACAGAACTAAAAAATGTTAATGTCACTGTGATCACAAGTGATAGAGACATAACACATAACAACATACCTCTTCATCCAATTCAACACGTCGAGATTTAGAAGCTCCATGACAGAACTCTTTACGGTTATCCGCTTGAAGAATGGAAGGAGGACCAAAGATGCAAAAGATCTGGATAAGTTCAATTGCCACGGCTCGGTGTGTCCTTGATGTCAAGGGGCGCAATTGGCAGAATTTTATGCCATGGTCTTGGTAGTCTAAAACATATTGGAAGGGGCCATCAGGCATCCTCTGGTAGTCGATGAGGTCGATTTGTGCTCGGACATTCATACCTCGAGTGAGCAAAGGTTGGTGCCCTGCTTTTGCCTTCTTGCGAGGATGTGACAGCCAATTCCTCCAACTCTAACTCTTGAGAGAACTCCTCGAACTCATCTCCTTGGGATTCAAATTGTATGTCATCCTCTTCTACATCTTGAAGGGGCTCTTCTTCTGATGGTGCTGGACTCTGGGAGAGAGAGTAAGAAGAGTCATCAGATTGATCCCTTGAGGGCTTTCTGGATGGTTTTTTCCTCTTTCCAGCCCTGGCCATGGTGCAAGTGGGATGTTGCTGTGGAGAGAAGTGAATTCTCGATGGGGTGGAGGAACAACACAAACTGTGGTGGCTCACAGAGTGCGAGCAGTAGAAGAACTCTAGAGAGCGCGATCTGTGTCAGTTGTGTGAGAGTGAGGGTGTTGTGCTGGCCAAAAAACGCGAGCGAAATAATGCAATTACTGCATAGTGCGTCGAATCGCAGTTCGTGTGGGTGCGTTGGGTGATGTAAAAGATGCATGTGATGGCAAATGCGGTGGATGCAAAAAATCCACATGATGGCATGGAAGCGGAAGCGGGCAGATGGCCTATCTACTTAGGTCAGAGAAGCATGTCAGAATTTTTGGTGTTCGGGTACCCCAAACGCTCTACTTCAACTGAAAACACGCCCCAAATCTTCACTCGATTGCGATTTTTTGGCCAGTGCCACAACGGGGCTGTTTTTGTCCCAGTTCCAGCACGGGGCAAAAATGACGTCCCAGTTCCAGCACGGGGCCGGTCCGGTGGCCATTTGGTACCCAACATATACAAGTTTTAGTCGGACGATTAATGCAATTGCTTAGGAATTGCATTATATTCCTAAGGAATGGTATGAAGCCCCTTCTCGAATGATGCTGATCGTGGTATTTTGATGCCTATCGATCACATCATCGTTCCAATTGATGCCAAACTATTGCCCTTCGCAGAAATCCCGGGCTAAACAATGGTTATTGTACCGAGGAATTGAAAAGTTGAAAAGTGCGACTACTTGTCACAGTAAAAATTACTCAAGAATTGTAATTACGATCGCCAAATTTTTTGCAATTCTTAGCAATCGCAAATTACCTAACTTTTGGCCTAACAGATGTGCTTGATGATTTGTATTGTACGCTACGTAAGAGGTAAAAAGAAATAGAAAAAGAGAGATACTTTTACTTTTCATCGCGAGGCTGACACTCTACGTTATATTGTACAATACAATACCATGGAGCTTGTGTCGGATTAGAATACCCGCGAAATGTATCTTTTCATAATGACCGGACATTTGGTTAGTATTATAATCCGGTTTTTACGGTAGATTTTATAGTCACAACGGCACAATACCAGAAGCTAATGACCGAGAGTCACATGACCCTGAAAATGAATCGTAGTACGGATAGCTCGGATAGAGAGATGTCCTCCGTCCTCGTTCTATGATGCTTTGAGGGGATGGAATGGGTCGCTGGCGAGAATTGTGCAACAAGCATCGTGCCAGATCGTCTCCCAAGGTGTCATTCATCATGAGGCGCAGTTACATTGCGCATGTTGTTTGGACCGTCACATGACCCTGAAATCGTATAGTACGGATAGCTCGGACAGAGAAATGTCCTCCGTCCTCGTTCTATGCTGCTTTGAGGTGATGGAATGGGTCCTGAATGGGTCGCTGGCGAGAATTATGCAACAAGCATCGTGCCAGATCGTCTCCAAAGGTGCAATCTGGTGCAATTCATCTTTAGGAGCAGTTACACATTCGCATGTTGTTTGGGCAGGGTAGGCCGCATCAGCCTCCCAGTTTTGCTCAGTGGCAGCGCGAACAGTTAGTTGTACGCTATGCCTTTTCTAATTGCACATTTGCTCTCAAGCACCTCAAAACGACAACTCTCACACTGGTGCAAATAAAAATGCTCTGAATCCCGCAACGGAACTCAGTGGGCAGCGAGGCAGTGAGACCGTTACTATGGAGAGGCCTCTTGGCAGCAACAGAACATCAGCTTGTCCAGTGTCATTCTTGATCCTATTATTCCTCTTCTTCTTTTACTTTTATGCGTTTGATGAATTAGAGAAAGCGCAAACAAGCATGAATCAAAAGCCTCTCTTTGATACAGTGCCATGCACACTAAACAGACGAATGCCCAACCAGTGGTGCATGGATGTCAGTGGTACTCCGAGGTATCTTGGAAACACATCATTCGACAACCTAGCAGTTCGGCGCTATAACCATCAAGGCATTGAAAAATGCCTTGCCAACAAGACTATTGTGTTCATTGGTGATTCCAGAGTTCGCTACCAATTTCTTCATCTTGCGGGGTTTCTCAAAAGGAACCGTTTCATGAAATGTCAAGATTATGACATTTCTACCAATCCAGTCCACAACTCCAGCACCTTAGATGATGATTGTTACCTCATCGACCAGAAACATCACGCTAGCATGAAAGCCAATGATTGGAAATCATTTTACGAAGAAAGTACGAAAATGACAGAGTCCGGCCATACGGAAAGTAACGGCCAACAATATAGCTTGTGTGACTGCTTTCGATCTGTTCCCTTCATAGCAACAACTACGTACGAAAATAGGTTCATCAAACGCAAAACAGCCTATGGTGAAGTCAACCTCATTTATCTGCAAAACTTTGTAGACCTCGTTCGAATGAATATAGAATATCCGCCATTCTCGTCATTTTGGTCAGAGCAGAGGTGCAAACCAGGGGAGTGCTCAGCTTCCAACAGAACCGATGCCTTTACAGGGAATACCGGAAACGCACTTTGGCTTCTGCCCAGTCTTAACGCAACACATTCATTTGTGAGCCAAGGCTGGGGAAATCTTTCTCACACAGATGATATTTCATGTGCAATAAAGGACTTCGAACATCATCATCCAGAGATTGCCGTGTACCTCATCAGCCATCCAAGGCGAAGAACCGACCGTTCTAGTCCATCTGTTTTCTTTGATGAGGACAAACTGGAGTGCAAAGTAAAATCATTGGATAGGACTATGATGAGCAAGGATGTACCCTTGGAGTGGTATTGGGACGACCTCCATGTACTAAGTATAATGAACGAGGAGTTCAATCATCAATTGATTGAAAATATTTGCCCCATCATGTGATAGACGAAGAGAAATGAAAGAATCATAAGCTTGCAAAATGAAACCAATCAGTGTGCTATTTGTGTGAAGTTGATATTTTTACCTACGTGGCCATGACTCAATTACCAAAAATGATGTCTACTCTGTGGTCACTCATTTTGCTTCACCACTTTCTTGGAAAGTTATTGCGTTAAAGTTGATATTTTTACCTACGTGGTCATGACTCAATTACAAAAAAATTATGTCTGCTCTGTTGTCACTCATTGGTCAACTAATTGCTTCACCACTATCTTGGAAAGTTATAGGCGCAACCACTCTTGTTCTCTTCCCCCCTTCCTCTGCTGCCAATTCTAATGACTGCTGATGCACCATAAGCAGGGCTCCACATCAAAGCAGAGTTCTGCTTTGATCAATAATCTTCAAAGTAAAAAAGATCAACAGGTTCGAGAAGCATGCCCTCATTTCTCAGCTCTGATGATAATCTCTTCTTGATACTTTGGGTGGATGATAATGATATCATAGGACTCAAATTTGTTGAAGACAGGTGTGCAAAGGTACAATAGAAAAAAATTGTTAATTTGGAAAAAGGTGAAGAATCAAGCCAAGTATAGAGACAACCCAGAAACATTATTCAGTTATGTGCTGAAAGTATGAGCATCCAAAGATTCTAATGTGCTAAATCATGAGCATCCAAAAATACAACAAGCCATGATGTAATATTTGTTGTGATGACCCCAACAAATACTGATCATTTGGGTACAAGGACCTGTTTCTACCAAAGGCTTATTCTCTCTTCGGCCCCCTCTACCATGCTAATGAGGGGTGTTTCAGCATTCCTTTCCTAGATTTTTAATGCATTTGATCCAGGTTGACTTGATAGGACAACTGCAAACAACATGCATCCATTTGATGGCGTGTATGATAGATGACATGTTGTAGACATGTTGGTTTGTTGATGAACTTTAGTCATTCATTTTGGGAACACTGTAGTGGCTACGGTGTGGAAGATGCACACCTGGTGCTTTGCTGCTCAGCATATGCTGTTGGTATTCTGAGTAAGAATAAGGGCTGCATATTTGATCCATGTGCACAACCAGTATTTTGCCTTGCACCCTTGTTGGAATCAATAGAGGGGTGCCTTAGTGATCTTATGGGCAGATGCAATGGTGACATGTTGCTTATTGGCTGCATGTTGCTTGACGGTTTTAGTGTGTTCCTTTCCAGCCCTGCCAATGCTGTCATCCAAGAAGACTCTCTGTTGCTGGTCAAGCAAGTGCAGAAAGTGTTGGACAGGTGCTTATCTTGGGGTTTGTGGTGGGATGTGGACGGTGGTGCAACACTGTCAACATTTGGTATTGAGTCTGTGCTGTACTCAATGATGGATGAGAGGAGATTGTACTCATTAAGAGAAGTGCTTGTATGAACAGGAGATGTAAGCATACAAAAGAAATTTATTTCTTTTCCTGCTGACTGTTGTCCATCCATCATGGAACAACTATGTCCTCCAACTCTGCAGTAATCTTGTGCCTGGGCTCACAGAAGCTTATGCTCCTTATAAGCCCCTTTGGGACGCTAGCCAACCAGCATCTTGTTACACAAGCACTCTTTTCATCAAAAGCTGGAATTGATTGATGAGTTTGAACTTATGGTAATGCTGGCAACTGCAAGATGTGTTGGGTCCGTGTTCCAACTTCTGTTGCTCTTGGCATTGCTGTATTTAGACTTACTTGTTATGGTGTTGATGGAATAGTCATCCTTGGTAGAGACACCAACACCATTTGCCAACTCTTTGCATTTCTACTAATGAAGTGACTTAGACTATCAAAGCAGATCGGAGATGGCATTAGCCTGGGTTTTATTGGTGCCAGGGCATTGGTATGGTCTTGTCTGTTGTCTGCAAAAAAATGGACTAGGATGTCAACCAAGGAGGTTACATTATGCATGTGGGAGTATCTGTGGGTATCATAGATTTTTTTGTCAACTTTGTAAATATCTCATCCCCATTCATGCTGGAGGGCTGCTTGTAGGTTGGTTAGAACCATGTGAGTGATTGTACCATCTGGCACGGTTGATGCAGTAGGACAACACCAAGTTCACAATGGCACAAAGCTCCTCCATGTTGCTGGAGACTTTTTGCCAATCAAATTGAAAGGTGATGATGGCTATGGCATTAGCGGTGTTAAGGGTGTCCTGTTTGGAAGGACAGAGGACTCCTTGCGTACTTCTTGGATTTGATCAGAGAGATGGAGCTTATTTACTCCTTTGCGGCACCCATCAATGTTGTAGAGAACATGGTCAGTGATTTGGGTACCAATGATGGCCATGATGGCTTTGGTGGCACCTTTTTAGTGCATAAGCATAAGGTGGCTTGAATGGGGTAATTGCAATGGTTAGCTTTGACTTTCACTTTTGTGTGGGTGGGCTTGGTTTGGACAGTGCTTCCAGTTGCATTGGCTTGTTTGGTGGCTTCATTAATGATGCTGTTGATGGTGATTGGATTGGATGTGGGTGAGATCATTGGTCTTTGCCTTCAAGAGCAACCCTCCTGCCATGGCACTGTATATCATTGTAGCACAAGCCAAGGAGACTGGATAACACGTCAATGAGGTTCTCAACTTGATCATGTGGAAATGATAAGAGTCATCATAGACAAGCGAGAGTTGTGTGATGGATTGGTTGCAACAGGCCAGAATGTTGCAAAGGCAGTGTATTAGGCTTTGCTCATTTTCCGCTAGATGTGGAAAGTTGGTTCGCCCATTCTCAGGTGGACAAGTGGTGATGATCAGTGCAGAAGAGGGGTAGAATGCTTGCAAATTTTGTTGAGAGAAATAAGTCATTTAGGGAAAGCATGACTGCAACACTGACTTCAAATCATACAATTGAATTAATTTTTTATGAATGTAAATAATGTGTGTTCAGAGTTACACACAAGAATGGCATTCACAGAATGGCATTCACAATGAATGGCCCTTGTCTCTAATCAGACTATTATGCAACATCATACATAATAGACTAGCTATTAGTAATATTAATAGGTGGGATCCAATTTGCATTAGTGCATATTTATTGGTTTTGCATGATCATGATTACATGAACCACGTGTGCATGTCTTTGCTGGACTGCAGCACTCCCATGAGAGGTGAATTCCTAATCTTGCTCACTCAGTCTTTAACAAACAATGTATAGGGGATAGCTTCTACAAACTACTGCAATTCTGAGAGCTAGCAATGCACAGAGGTGGTGATACTGGTGTCTTTGTTGGATTATGCGCCTGTGAGATAGCATGGGATGAATTCAATTTACATAAGTGCATTTTTGTGGTGAGTTCAGTTTGATTATGCTACTATGCAGGTTGGTAAGATGGCTTGGTTGGATTGCTGCACTAGTGCAGGAAGGGAACTCTGAACCTTATGTTCAGTCAGTCATCAACACATGACATACAGGGGGTTTGTTTTCAACGAAGCTTACAACTCTGCAAGACAGCAATGGAGGGAGGTGGTGATTCTAGTTTCTCTGTTGGATTCAGTGAGATATATTGATAATGTGTTGGATACAATTTATTGCAGCTCATGATTGTGGTTAGTTATGTGTGAGAACATGAACCTTGGAGAGTTTTTAACAAATGTATTAGAATTTAGCGAGATAGTTTTGTGACAACCATATTGGTTGGATTGGCTTCCTCAAAGCTGATAATTGATCTAGATTACAGGTTGGATTACATCCATTGTTTTAATATCATCAACTATCAGTCAATTCATAGCAAGGCAAATAGACCAGGGATCACTTTTGCATTAAACCTGGGTTCTCAGTTTTGGGTATGAGTCAGATTGGATTGGGTAAACACTTGAGCATAGCTTGCGGGTCTGGTTGGAGATAGATCATAGTTACGATATGTAGGAAAAGTATCTTGGGGGCATGAGCCCAATAGAGTCCTGGGGTGTATGACCTACTGTCTAGCAAAGTGGAAGTAGAAGGATTCATTAAATTGATACATCATTTAGATTAAAACTCTGGTAATCACAAGATAAGTTAGATTATATGCCATGCTACTTGCTATGGTTCTCTCAGGATGCACTTGTATCTTGCAGTAATCAGTTATCTTTTTATGGTATTTGAGAAGTATTGAGGAGCAATTGATAGATTATAGATATATCAAGCATACATGCCAATGCACTTTATCTAAACCCTTTCAGTGTGAAAGTTGTACAGTCTAAATTAATGACCATATGCCTTCTCACAACAGTCCCCCTCTCAATGGCAAGAATCTATCTGTCATGAGTTGAAAAAAGTAGTTACAGTATCATAACAACTCCACTGCCATTTTCCTTAAATGACAAGGTGGAAAAAATGATGTGAAGTAGAAACATCATGATTTTCAATAATTGTGTACTATGATTATGTACATGAGTAAGAATTGATCACAGGCTCCTTTAACTAAATCAAGGTGGAACCGTGCTTGATAAATTAACTACATCCATTAAGTTGTCTAAGCGTTACTTCTGGTTTTTCAACATGACAAAAGGCCAACAGTCCTCAGTGCTTGTTACTTCAAACCAGGTGGCCCTTTTCAACGCAGTGCAAACAACTATTGTAAGCAGGGTATGATGTTGGTGTCACAAGTAATCTGAGAATGGAATTAGTAAATTGTTCATGTGATACCTGGCATAGATGAATCACCCAAAAACCTAGATTATCATCACTCCAGATCCTTCTTAACTCACAGTTGGAAGCAAAACAACAACCCAAAGACTTTATGCCAATATTTCTACATAAAACAAAAGTAGAATAATCATTTTCAGCACAATTATGAAGTATTCTATGAAGCAAAGTATTATGTTGAATGTAACTGAATTTGCATATTTCCAGTGCAATCTTTGATGCTATTGGGGATCTAGTCATCATCACTTGCAGCCATAGGCTTCATCTCTCAAAGCCTCATTTATGCTATTAGGGATCTATTCTATGTCAATTACTTGTGTAGAGTTAGACTCTCAAACCTTATGCTATGTCAATTACTTGTGTAGAGTTAGACTCCCAAACCTTAAGGGTAGCAACATTTTGCATTCCTCCACCATGCAACAACAAATGGGGATGCTGGCCAAGATGTCAAGAGGTGCAAGTGACTTTTGTACCCACCAAAAGTGAGGCAGGTGTTGTTGCAATCAACTTATCTAGATTACTAAGTAACACACATAGAGACCAAACGTACTGCTTTGTCATGTATCAGGTACTATTTGATGAATGATATGACTTTGACTAATGACCTTTTTGTGTGTACACACTGTAGGACTACATCTTTATTAGTGCTGGTAACTACATAAAATATCTTCCTAGGGATATGTGGTTTTACGTATAGGAGATTATCCATATAAAGATTTGCCTCAAGGAGTACTCACAAGCAATCAGGGTGTCTTCTTTTGTTTCTTGAATGACTGAAGGTGTCCAGTCAAGCCCAAGTGGTCTTCTTACCAAATGGTGGATAGTGTTTGAATTAGCATCTATCACTTGAATACAGAATTTTTGTAACAACATGAGATACACAATCAAATGTTATGTTAACCCCAAGTAGGAGTAGAAAATTCAGAAGCAATCAATCTAAGTAAACATATGTTCCAGTTGTGGATCCCCATCAACCCAGTGTTGCGGTGAGTTTCATGGAGCAACAACCTGTTTGTGCTGAATTTCAATCAACCATTGGCAAAGTGAGTTGCTAAAACATATGGCACTTGAAAAATAGCAGCTATCAATGAAAATGGCAGCATGGTTGGGTTCTGAAAGTTTGGTTGCCAAACCAGCTAAGTTGAGAAACATAGCAACTGAATCAAAGAGCATTGACTGTTTTTGAAAACAGTGTTAGACTGATTTCAGCCATGGCTACTATTTTTTTGGTTGCTAATTATTTTTGGTGACCCTCGGAGTGTACGGTTGCTATTGTTTTAGTAGCTGACGTTGAAATTGCAGCCACGATCATCATTTTACAATATTTACCGCTGCTAAAATAGGATCTTGCTTACATGGAATGTTAAGACAGTACATCACTCCAAGCAAAATGCACCAATTTGCACCCTCTCAATTAATGAGTCAGACACCTCAAATTTTTTCTCATTGCATTTTTCAGTATTGCATCATCCTTTTACTTGGTCATTTCCTCATTTTTGAGTCAAATGCACCAATCACATCTCATTTCATTTTTCAGTGGTGTATCATCCTTCAGTCATTTCCTTTCTCCTAAATTATGAAGAAAGCACTAATTTGTTTGATATTGGCATGTTGACAGCCTTTCACAATGCCACTGTACATGTTTGCATGTTGGCTGCTGTGTTCCTGGTCAATAATGGCCATGGAGGCTTGCTTTATTTGCCACCAAGAGATGTACTGGAGGAAATATTTGATGAGTTCATTGACCAATACGATATTGGTTACACTAATAAGGCATTGGTTAATCCGTCAATGAAAATGGTAGACTACGAAAAGAGTGTACTTCAAAATGTGTCAGGAGTGATTGGTTCTCTCCTTTGCCAAGATTGAATGATAGGCAGTTTGTGCGTACCTTCTGTGTAAAAAGAAGAATGGCTGAAAACATTGTTTCATGCTTGGCTGATTTTGTCCCCTTTTGGCTGTCATCTGTTGATTGTTGTAGAAGGATGTCAATTGATCCACTAGTCAAATTTCTGGCTGCACAGAAAATGATACATTATGGAATATCTTATTCAGCCTTCAAGGATATTTCAAATGGGTGAGAGCACTGCTAGGCTATGTCTCGGGAAGCTTACTTGAGGAATTGTCAAGTGTCCATCTCTTTCAGATCTTTATTTGAGAGATCCTACAAAGAGTGGTGCCAAAAAGATAGTTGTACTGCACAAAAAAGTCTATGGTATTGATGGTTGCCTTGGCTGCCTTGATGTTACAACAATACATTGGTCCACTTGTCCTGTTGCTTGGAAAGGAAAATTTGAGAGCAAAGTGGGTTATCCAACCATTGGGATCAAAGCTGTTGCTGATTACAATTTGTGGATATTGCATAATGCTTTTGACTTTTCTGGATCCCTGAATGACATCAGTATCTGGGATAAATCACCATTGTTTGAATCTATGCCCGATGGTACCCACAACAACCTTGACTTCAAATTCAACATTGACGGTCAAGAATTTGATCACTTATATTATTTAGTTGATGGAATCTATGCATCACTTTCTCAAATCCTTGCAACAATAAATGATCCAGCAACTACTCTTGATTGCTTTTTGTGCCAAAACAGGAAGGTTGGTGTAAATCAAACATAAGAGAGCATTTGGTGTTTTGAAGGAGAAAAAGTTCCTTCCTGTTGGCACCAAATGTTTGTTGTACCATCGTGAAGATATGTTCTACCTTCTGAATGCAGCAATTGCCATGCATTACATGATGGTTCATGAACAAATTGGTATTGATGAAAGAGAGAGCAACAACTTTTATGACATAGGTGATTTGCAATTGGAGATGACCAGTAGTGAAGATGATGATGAGAGCAGCAATCAAAATACATTTAGTTTCTATTCAGAACATTGTTGGCAACTTTGACATGTCTAACGTGAGAGACAGTAGAGGAAAGTATTCAATCATCCAAGAGCATTGGAACGAACTGCACTCTGAGGAAAATTCACTTAGGCTTCAGGATGCAGTGAAAAAGTTTGTATTTAAAAAACACAATGGGGATGATGGATCTCTAGACATTAATGAAATGGTGAATGACTAAGATCATTTGATTTATACTAATCTGTTATTAAATTAATTCTATTACAAAGGCTAAGATATCCTGCCGATTCCATTCAAACTTCCCCATATTTAGTGTTGACGCAATAGCTCAATATTTTTGTTTCCAGCCAGTTCATGTTGCATGCACGATGCATGATGGACTCAATAATGTCCACCACAAGGCCCCTCACAAACATCAAGTGGGGGACCACTGTTTACAAACAGACAATTGGGGTAATTACAGATGGAATCCTCCTTGTTAGGATGCCCTCCAACTGTAACAGTGTATTGCTTCTCCACATCCAAGTCATCAGCATTTTTTTGTCATTCAACTGCCAGCATCTTCTTGTCTCCATCAGCTACATCGCTGGAACCGACAATGGTGGCCTACCTTTGTCCAACCTCTTAATTCATAGTGCTAACTCCTCATTCTCCATTTGCAACCACAGCCACTTGTTTCTTACCTGGGCATCGATGAAATCAAAAACCTCACTGAAGTACAAATGACAAACATCTGGAGGAGCCATGGCCATGACTTGATGATTGGCCAATGTCTGCATGACGTCATTGGCCTTCAACAGTCCTTCCTTGATGGTCTTGATTGAGACACTTGGAGATGCATGGGTACCAACAGCACTGGCAATACCTTCTATGACCCGGTTGATCACAAACTCTGTGGCCTTATTCTTCTTTGCACTGTCCCTCCCAATTGGTCTTTGTTGTGCACAACTGCGCAACTTGGCAATTAGTTCAAAGCTGGAGGGAATGTCATGTCATTTACCCCATTAGACCGGCATCCCTTTTTCTTGGCACCTGATTTCTCATTGGCTTCAAGGACTAATCCAAACTTGGGGTGGTTAGACAAAAAAGAAGTAAGCTTGCAGGTAATGAGTAAATTTCTTTGGGAGAGCTTCGGTGGCTTGGTTTCTATGGAGGAGTCTCGTGGACTTCCAATACAAGTCCCTCTCTGGCTTAGCTTTAACTTGACATGATGCACGGGGGTGCTTTGCAACAATACCGGAAAATTTCTGGATGGATGGTTGGATATGTGCGTACCACTGGCTCTTTATTGAGCCCTTTGGTCTATCACAAGGAAGATCACTCCAAGTGGGATCATCTTTGCTATTTTTGTTGGCCTTGGCTACATTTTTGTTGTACTAAAGGTGTACTCTTGTCCAGAATGCAGAAGCCTTCTCGTTTGCGCCTGTACTTAGATCCTCTGACACGGACATGTACCTCCTTACAAGAATTCGGAGCCTTCAGGACTGTATCCAAAGCCTCTTTGCACATACAATGCAATGAAGTGGGACGAACATGCAGGAAGGAGTTGACACATGAATGGTGAAAACAAGAAAAACTAAACACTCAGGGGCTTATTAGCATTCCTTTTTGATGGGTTGCTTGATGATGACTTCTTTTGGGACTGTATTTTCCCTTTGATAAATGCAATATGGACATTGTCATCATCACCAGATCTGAAGGGTTCTGCTGAAACAAACTCCTTGTCAACATCAGAATTGTCATCTTTGTTGTGATCTTGGTCCCAGTCAGAATCAGAAGTGTGGGGTCAGCGAGGAGGAAGAGAGGGTGGTATCTCGCCATTGTCGTCATTAGAACTAGAAGAATGCAGGGTGGGCAGTGACAAAGGAACTACCTCATTGTTGCTAGAAGACTGGGCAGTTTCGAGATGTGCAATGCAATTTTGGTGTGTTGCAATCGACGTGAGGTGGGAGCTCTTCAAGGGGAAGAGTGTCTGCGTCCACCTTGCTGGATGCCATGGTTTGCTTAAATAGAAGAAAAGGAATCATCAAATGAAGAACAATTGGTTTCATTGATTAAAAAGAACCATTGCGATGGAAAGCAATTGTCATGACGAGTGATGGAACAAAAGTGTGATGGATGGGAGACAGCTGGGCTATGCGATTGATTTTGGCAGGAATTACTACTAAAATCACTGCAGACCCAAATAAAACGGATTGGCAAATTTTTGGTGAACAAAAAACGGAAGTAGAATGGTTACCAAAACGACCTCGAAAAGGAACTGGTCAGAAA
>JABMIG010000142.1:0-91328 GCA_013187285.1 Cyclotella cryptica
AGCACCTGGGCGGCGAACAACCAGCGCGCCAGCAACTTGCATTTAATCGCTCCTGCCTCGCTATCAGGACTCACCTGGGTCTCGTATCACCCACCCAGCTCCTCGGGATGACACATTTCACCCGCACGGGGGAGCAACCTCAGCGCGCCAGCACGCGGTCGGCCTCGCCGGGGGCACCCACGCGCCGACCAGTCGACCGCTCTCCTCGGAGGACGCTGCCCAGGAACACGGCCACGGGCGGTCCCGCCCCAACCGCCCGCACGGTCCACGCTGCCATCCGCTGATCCACGCGGCGCTGCAGCCGGTCGCCGCGCCGCCAATCGCGTGAAACGCCAGCCACACCGGCCGCCCCCGAGCACCTTCAGGTGCACCCCGGTCATTCCCATCCCGGATCACCCAACCCCATCCACTTCATGCTGTGCTCAGGCTGCCGCCAACCCGCAGACATCTCTTCCGCGGACATCGCCTCAGATATTTCTGCCCTCCCCACGCGCGCCGCGGGCGCTCATCCCCACGATACTTTCTACTCCACCCGGTTCGCACCAGATGCATCCCAGTCCCATACCTCATGGAAAGATTTTCTTTTTCTTTTCTTTTTTCCCCGCTCCTGCCTACATATGGCGCATCTGCTAGATGCTTTCACCTCTTTCGCACTTTGTGTCACCTCGGTGGCACGCACGCCATGTCTCTACGACTACGCCAACAGACTCCTCCCCAACATGCCACACTACACCGCGCTCCACTCCAGGAGCGCATGGGTAGTCGCGACGAGCTTCAGCCAAGCCACAAGTACGCGAGGACGATACTTGTCTAGTATTAGTCCATAAGCCCGCTACTTTAGGGACTTTGTTACATCCCTATACACTATGTCCCACTACCTACTACCTATAGCTATCTCCCACCACCTATAGCAATCTAGCAGACAGCCACATGCAGCCTAGGACCAAGGCGCCACATGGTTATTCTGCTTGCAGAATATCCTTGATAGACTCGGCCAGCTGCCAAGACAGCTGCCTAGTTGCACCACAAGGTCGCATCGCCCTATCTGTAGCCAGCTAAGGACTACACTAGACAGACGTAACACGAGGATCTCCATACCCTACGCACAACGCTACCCTACTCAGTACAGACTGTCTTCACTCTGCCTGTAAGACGACAAAATGAGCGGGAGCACCACACACACCGCCCATCTTACAATGCACATCTTTGCGTGGACACTCATGTCCTCACTCAATCCTTCCCTTCGATTGCTCCGACCGACCACCAATCGAAACGCTAGCTTCCTCCAGGCTAACTCCTCCTCCAAAAGTTTTCCGCACCACGTCCCTCGCCCGCCGCGACGAAGCTTCAGCCAAGCCGCCACAAGTACGCGAGGGACGATACTTGTCTAGTATTAGTCCATAAGCCCGCATACTTTAGGACTTTGTTACATCCCTATACACTATGTCCCACTACCTACTACCTATAGCTATCTCCCACCACCTATAGCAATCTAGCAGACAGCCGCATGCAGCCTAGACCAAGGCCGCGTGGTTATTCTGCTTGCAGAATACGATCTATCGCAATCGATCGAATAACTCTCAATGGATCCATCACAATAGATTGATCCATCGCCATCAAAAAAATCATCTTAATTGATCCAATTTTGCTCAATTGATCAATTAATCACAACTGATCTATTGATGCATCCATCGCAATCAACAAATCTTTTTGGCGCACGTGACCTCTCGATTCCTCAATCGCTCATTCGATATATAGATCATGGCAACCGCCGCAGACCACACAGTTCTTGCATGAAATGCTATGAAGACAAAACGAAATTTCCCCGATACTTCAACTTAGAGGAACATGCACCAGTTGCCATTGATGTCCAGAAAAAGGTACATTCTGTTCTTTCAGACAGACAATTTTGAGAGGGACACTTTCTTTGTTCAAGAACAGTCCAAGCAACCAAGTAGCCAAGAACCCTCCAAGAAACCAAGTGCAATCTTAGGTGACAGGGACTACCTACTACCTATAGTTATCTCACCCACTATAGCAACCTAGCAGACAGCCGCATGCAGCCTAGGACCAAAAGTGGCGGTGTATTTCTTGCAGAATAAAATAATTTGCAAACGACTACTCCGAGGTGAGATTCAAGTCATTAAAAAACAAGCAGTAAAAGTATTGCAAGAAATTTATCTGTGTTCTTTGCTCGAAAATTGCTCCTCTTGGTCATGGGCACTCTGGTTAAGTGCCAATCTTTTTTATAAAAACTCTTGAACAGCATCGTAGTCTGTTAACAAGGTGCCATGAATCAGAAAACAAAGCCCCACCATATCATGGCATATGTTCGCCCCCGTTTTGGCACCATCCAAGTTCGGGCACTAGGATCATTTTTATGCCCAGTGCGGTAAATTTGTCACTTTTCTGACGCTGTGCCTAAGCAGGGCGCCCAGCGCTGGCACTGGACAGCACATTCTAGAATTTGGTAGCTAAGCCTAAAACTAACTCTAGAGCTAAATAGTGGTTCCAGAAAGGGGAAGAATTCGCCCAGTGCCAGCACCGGGCCTGAAGATTGCCCCAGTATGTTGTGACAAGACATAAATGACATATAAAACTGGCTAGCTCTAGGAAACAAAACAGTAGTCCTATAGTACTAGCAAATGAGTGCAAATAATGTTTTGTCATCATCGTCGAAATTGCTCAAGACATCTATTTGAAACAATTGTTTTGTCCTTTTCTACCTCCGTCAACAGTTTATGATAGTACAAAGGAGCTACTAGCCACCAGCCTACCAAGAAGCCAACTAAGACGCTGTAATATTTCTAACCTGAAATCATTGACAGCAACATAGTCAAAAAGTCTGGAACACCTAAAACCATTGGACTGTCAGCAGTGCTGACAGCTGTGGGTTGTTCAAGATCATAGATGACCTTCGTCGTCCTTGCCGAATATCTCTTGCGATAAGTCGCTTGGATTTTCATAGCCGCAACGAGCCTCTTTGGTAGCAACTTCTTCGAAACGTAAACCTTTTTGGCGGTGTACTTTCGATATGCTGCTTGAATCTTGATTGCTGCCCATTTCCTCTTCTTGGAGTACACAAAGAAATCTTCTGAGTGATAATTTGCTGCGTCCTTAAGCTTCGACACCAGATTTTTCAAACGATTAGCTGCAATCATCATCCTGGTGGTGCTCTGGAGAAGAATGATTTTCGATTTTATTTCATTAAATCTTGTTTTACCGGCAACAGCCCTCAATTGTGCTTGGATTATCGCAGCAGCAGCAAAGCGTTGTTCGTGCTTCCTAGCGGCTAAGAAGTGAAGTGAAATGAAAGGATGTGTCGGTGATCAACAATTCCGCAACGAGTGTAATCAGAATTTAATGTGTTTCAATATGCACCTTTCAGAACAATAATGTACCCGGTACGGACATAATGGCTCCTCCACACTGATGAAATTTTTGTCGCCGACTCAGCCACCAACCTTCGCCGCTCCTCCTTTAACAAATCTAGCAACCTTGAAGCTGCATATCTACGAACAAGAGATTGCAAAAGCATCGTGCTACTCTTAAGTCGCACAAAGTGTTTTCTGACAACAAAGCTCCTGACTTCCGTCGCAATGCGAGTTGCAGCAGCTATGTCGCGTTCATGTCTCAACGTTGCGAGTGTCCTGACAGCCAAGAAGCGCCTCACGATACATTGCCACACAACGACACCTGGAGAGTTAACAGGGAAAGGTCAGATGATATTGAATGATTCACACAGAATTAAAATCAATTGTCCACGCATACATCTAACAGTGCATTTGTATGCTGTCTGGCACTGGGACATTTTCCAGGCTGAAGAGATCTTTGTAGCCATCTGTGCTTTAATAATTCGTTTCTCTTCCTTCAATTGCTCCAACTTTATCAAAGCTACTGTTTTTCGAACAAAGCATTGGAGTAAAATAACCTTGCTTTGTACGTCAACAAAATGATTAGTAGCCAGAATTGCCCTCCATTTGGCTTGAATGACAGTAGCAGCAGCTACATTGCGTTCATATCTCATCTTTTCCACCTTCTTTCTCGCCGCATTAACCCTGGCAAGCGATTGTACGACAATCAGATCTGAAAACAAGGAGTATTTGCAGGTCAACACCAGCAATAGCACATAAAGCTGATATGAGAGCAAAAGACACGTCATACCTTTAACAACGCGTTCATAAAGCATTTTCGAACTGTAACGCCTCCACGTGGATGAAATCTTGGTGGCCATCGTTGACTCCTTAACTTGCTTTTCAGTGGCTAGAGCGAGCAACAGCTCGTGCCTCATTCCTTCGACCCTTTTGCGTGCTAGGTAGCATCTGACTAGAGACTGACAAATAGTCAAATCTAAAAAAATTATGAGACCAACTTGAACAATTAGGCAAAAGAAGTGCACTGATCTCACTTTTGACTGATAGTTTGTATTCGGATCGGTGATGATATGTTCTCCACGCAGCCTTAATCTTGGTCGCTGAAGTAACCTTGACTCGTTTCTCTTGTTGGAATTTCTTAACAGCCAACCATCTCCTCACTACAGATTGAGTTGCCACCACACAAGAAATAATGGCCCCGAAGCTCTTGGTAGTAGCGTATGCCCTCCAAATGATATCGTTAGCTGCTCGCTTTGATGCCGGTACTTTCTGTCCTTCGTCGAATTTGAGGCTCATAGAGAGTACAAGCTCCACTTCAAAATCACTGGCATGCCCTCGTACTCTTGGGGCCTTGTGGACTGACTGCGCGGGCCTTAACGGAGAGGTCTTGACTTCTCGGGCTTGAATCTCTAAACCCTCACGATACTCCATGTGATCACGTCTGACAACCAATGCATCATTTCTAGTATCACGCTGCTGCGGCATGTCTTCGCTCGTGCCAATAGCTCCGGCATGTCCATGAACGCGTTTGATTGTCTTTTCCAACTTAGTGAAGACATCGTCAAAAGACGATGAGTACTTGGTGCCGATGTCGTAATTCAACTTCATGTCACCCTGTTGCCGATGGTTGTGGCTTGAAAAAGTAGTAATGGTGTGATGAGGGAATAGATTGGGTATTATTGTGAGGCTCTATCAGAGAATACAGTGGATTCATCGTAAGTTATGGCAAATCATAAACATGTCTACCTGATGCCTACCTGTTGTTGAGACCTCTGGTGTGGTTGTTTGGCATACAAATAATCGATTCTACGTCACGAGTAACAGTAGGTGACGGTTTTGTCCGTTAAAGATTCTCATAACGGAACGCATAGACAGCGACGTGAACTCGTCAACGCGGCACGACCTAACGTTTTTATAGAGATGGTTCTCGGTCGAGAATTCGAGATCGAGACACGAGAATTTCTCGTTCGAGATGATGTCTCATCTCGAAACACTTCGATCCGAGATCCGAGATGAGATTATTTACGTACACGTACAACCCACATACGTATATAAACACGTATTTATCAAGGTACATACGTGACGTGCGTAAGAAGTGCGTACACGCTCATTCGATCTGGAATGGAATCTCCTATCAATTCCAAGGATATCATCTCGAATGAGATCTCGATCTCGAAGGGTCAAATCTCGAACTATTCTTGATCTCGAAAATTTTCACGAGACGAGAACGAGAACCATCTCTACGTTTTTATGTGTTCACATAATTCATTGGGATGTGATAAGATACTTCATCATAAGTGAGTAATTTTTTCCTATTGGAGGAACCGGTAATAGTTTTGTGGTAGTACAGACACCCCCCCTTTCGTAACATATCCTAGAATTGGGAAGGCATAGGGAATTTTCGGGCACAGAGACTTCTATTTGGGGCAGGTATCCAACCTTATTGTTGAGCTTAGTCTCCTAATAATGGAGCCCTTAAAATAATATATTCCTAGATCCTTATTAACGTCCTATTTCCTATTTTAACTTTTCTTCGTTCTCCCTCATCTAGCAATTTTCTAAACTTGATCTACCGTAAAACCCGGATTATAAGAAACTACTTATTATAGGTTACAACTTCACGAGTGCCTGTACATTTCTGTTTTCTGGCATTTAAAGCCCAATTTAGATGTTAAATCCTACACAGTTGGATTCTCCTTGTCAAATGCAACACGCCAATATTCATAAGACCCTGTAACTCCGGCTGGTTGTTGAGTTACGTACTTTTGCCGTAAAATCACAACACACCGCCCTTACAACACGCATACATCACACAAAACAACCAAAACCACAATGCAGCGGGTTGTTCTGGATGCGGGAATACCTTAATTCTCAATCGCTGTGATTGAGGGCTCGGTATTTGTCTCCGTTTGCAAATGATTGTGCAACACGAAGCTCGCTGCGGTTACACCTCACAACAGCACGGTTCAGATGGATGTTGAGTTTGTTTTGCCGCGAGGGATTACACCGCCCGAGAAAATGGTCCCCGCTTGGATGGTGCGGTTGTGAAGATCACAGATGATTTACACCGGACCATGCAAACCGATCTATTCGATGCTTGTACCACCACAATCGTGGATATGCTTATGCTGTTGTTGAGTTGTTTGATAAAAGTAGCAATTAAATTTATCACATAATTAAATTAAATTAAATTAAATTAAATTAAATTAAATTAAATTAAATTAAATTAAATTAAATTAAATTAAATTAAATTAAATTAAATTAAATTAAATTAAATTAAATTAAATTAAATTAAATTAAATTAAATTAAATTAAATTAAATTAAATTAAATTAAATTAAATTAAATTAAATTAAATTAAATTAAATTAAATTAAATTAAATTAAATTAAATTAAATTAAATTAAATTAAATTAAATTAAATTAAATTAAATTAAATTAAATTAAATTAAATTAAATTAAATTAAATTAAATTAAATTAAATTAAATTAAATTAAATTAAATTAAATTAAATTAAATTAAATTAAATTAAATTAAATTAAATTAAATTAAATTAAATTAAATTAAATTAAATTAAATTAAATTAAATTAAATTAAATTCAAATTAAATTAAATTAAATTAAATTAAATTAAATTAAATTAAATTAAATTAAATTAAATTAAATTAAATTAAATTAAATTAAATTAAATTAAATTAAATTAAATTAAATTAAATTAAATTAAATTAAATTAAATTAAATTAAATTAAATTAAATTAAATTAAATTAAATTAAATTAAATTAAATTAAATTAAATTAAATTAAATTAAATTAAATTAAATTAAATTAAATTAAATTAAATTAAATTAAATTAAATTAAATTAAATTAAATTAAATTAAATTAAATTAAATTAAATTAAATTAAATTAAATTAAATTAAATTAAATTAAATTAAATTAAATTAAATTAAATTAAATTAAATTAAATTAAATTAAATTAAATTAAATTAAATTAAATTAAATTAATCGACTCTTTTATTTTAATCATTCCAACAAACATTTTAATCATTCCAACAAACAAGTAGTGTTCCCTTTTTTAAAACCTTTCGTATCCCGTTTTCATCCATGCATTCCATACAGTTTGGGCTGGAGTGCTCATGTAAACATCCACAACCCACTTTGCCATTAAATGTTGTGGGGGCTCCTTTGCCACACCATTGGCAATTCCCTCACCCTCCAACATCCAATCCTCCCATTTCTCCCTCATTCTTGCTCTTAGAGTCTTGTTTGCTCCAACATTCACTGGCTGGCACAAGTACGTACAGCCAGGCGGAATGTGAATCACCAAAATTGCACAAGTCGCCTCTTACGCTGTCGAGAATGCTCGGGTGCCTGGGATGGATCTTTCAAGCAGCACCATTGGTCTGAAATGGAATGAACTCGTGGATCATCCACGTTCTTGAGCACTTTCTTGAAGTGTGTGTAGTAGATTTGAGAAATACCCACGAACGCACAGGCTTGACGACAAGAAACTTTGTGAGACATCCGGAAGACATTGGCGGCCTGAACAACTTCACGTTTTTCTTTGATTGAAAACAACCTCCTTGACGTCACATCCATTTCTGCACAAGTCTGAATTATGTGCACTGCCGCATTAAATGTAAATCTATTTAAATGCTTTACGTTCTTGGATTATGTTTATAATGAACTGTCATTGAAATAAATCTTAACGAGTTCAAATCCTATTTAAGACTGAAATAAAATCAATCAAAATGAATTTGAATTGAATTTAAATTCATTTTTAATTATCAAAACGAGTTCGAAACCTCTTTAAGACTGAAATAAAGTCAATCATTCATTTTGAGTTCAATTGGTCACTTCAATTTGACAAGGTGGTGGCTGGAGCATTGAACAATTCAATCAATACTTTGATAATTGATGTGAGACAAGGATGGCGCGATGTTGGAATAATGATGATGGGATGATGTTAAAGTGGGCGGTGAGTAGGGCTAAGCATCATGCAGAGGAAAAGTGCCTCCAAAAGTTATACCCCCAAAGTACAACTTTGAGGACCTACGCCTCCCCAAAAGTACAACTTTGAGGACCTACATCTCCATGAAATAAAAAACTGGCGGGAGCATGGTACAAAACTCTACCTTAAGTATTAGGGTAACTTTGTGAGGATACCAATCCTTTTTCACCGTGCTAAAAACACTAACAACGGGACACTACATAAGTAACAGTAAATGTATCTTTTGTACATTTCGATATCTTATAATCCGGGTTTTAATGTATCGTAGGTACATTTCTAAATTGCTGAGTCCCTTGAGAGGGGGTCGATACCCGCTATTGACACCCTCCATACGGCTTTCACCATGATGTCGTACACCTGCACCTGTAGATAGGCGACAGTTTCATAGTGGTGAAACCCTCCCAGGTTTGGACACCCACCTTTATGTACCATAGTTAATTGCTAGTAAATGTATAAAAATATAGAGGTATTTTTGAGACAGCTGGGAAAGAATCCGAGCAGTAACAAATTAAGCCATCCACCATGGTGAAATGGAAATTGGCTATTGCTCGGCCGGAATGGCAATTGGTGCATATTCCTTCCAGACTACTGCCCTCCGATGCATTCCGGTCAGGGCAATATGTCGGGGTACACCCTTTCACCGGTGCAACATGTTCAACTGAACAGCCCCTTCGCACCATGATGTTGCATGTAAATTGCAGCACACAAAACACATTGAACGATGTTTTCACCATCACTGCACGATAGTGGATGCAACAGAGCCACCGCAGCCCCACCTTCTCGTCCAATTTCCAGTTGGATCATCTTGTGTGTGACGGTGCGTCTCCTGGGATGGCATCTCCCCATCTTGTCACCGATGAAAATGGCCATGCTGCTGATTCCGATGAGGATGGTTTGCTCACGCAACCTCCCAAAATCGAGCTACACAACATGGTAAACATCCCAAAGCATCACCGTCTCTTGCTAACCCATCCTTTCGACGTGGGGCACCACCAGCCACCACTTCGCTGTCTTCCGACGAATGCAGACATCACCGGTTTCATCCAAACTTCACCTCCAATTATGAAGGTATGGTTACCAACCTCCACACCTAGCCCTCCCGATCTCCAACATCTTCCAATCGTCTTGCAAAAGTGCATCCAGCACAATTTGCTCTATGTCCACACAGTTCCTTCAAATATCCAAAATACCTCAACACAACATGGAAGACCATGCTGTTGAGGTATTCTAGATCGATTAACACTGACAGGTCAACTTCCACTTCCAGATTTTCACAAACCATATACAACAATCAATCAGTGCTGACCAGAGAACAAAATCAGCAGAGAACAAAGAGCCGTTGACTAAATTTTACAATAACACAAATTCACGCGCAAAATTAAATAAATCATAAATAGTTCAACATTTATTCGTCTTATAATATCAGCTGTTTAATTGGACATTAATTCATTGATTCACCAGATACTTCTTCTCATTTTTTGCCATAAAACTTGCCTCCATCAATTGTCGCTCTGGAAAATACATAACAGGAATATGTGGGTTCATTGTTCCATGCAGAGTCTCTGCTTCCAATTGGGCGAGTGTGTCAAAACCACTACTTGACATTGGGGTCTTGACGAGGTTGCCATTTGCATTGAGTATTGTAGTGGTGCTGGTCACCAATGTTATTGAGAAAGAAGCAACCTTGGCATTGAGGAGAACCATTTGCGTTGTGATATGTGGTGCCATAAGGTGGGTGGTGCGGTCCAATGAAGGTGCTGTGATGTGAGAGCGAAAAATTCTTTCCCAGCTTTTGTCTGAGATTTTGACCCAAACGTGGGAGGGTCTACATTACATGTAGACCTTCACTATCTACCTATTTGTTAGATAGTGAAGTACTACATGTAATAGTAGAGCCGTATAGAGGGTGTCCTGTTGTCCTATTCTTGATTTGATGCTCCCACCATCCGGTGTCAGTAAAAGTCATACCAGCATCTATGCTCAACACAACATACACGTAAACAACAATTCTCACCCAACATGGGAATTTCCACCTCCCAACACATCTTGACCTCCCACACCAAGACAGCATCAGTTATCATCAATCTGACAGCGCTGCCTCCACCGTGACATCCTCTGCTTCAATATTATCGCTTGGTATGGTACGATTCGGCATATTTGTCGAGATTTTTTAATTCTCCTTGACAGCAACTTAAACAAAATAGAATCACTGCTTTGCCGTGAACAAGGAAAAGGAGCGGTGGATTATTAAGCGACAATTCACCAGGCCATCGAACGGATTTGCAAACGGGGTGAGAATGATTGTAGTCCTTTTCCTGTGGGGCAACCAATGCATCCTCCCTGACCCTCTCCCGATGTCCTCTCAATCCACAGCATCACCTAGATGAATTGGCACCTGTCCATGGCGGATGGAGATTTTTTGAAACTCATCAACATCCATCCCAGGAACTCATTGGCAAACGAAGGAATTGGGAGCAACCGTCACCCATTTTGGTCACCAGTGGACAATAGCAAATGTTTTTACCATGCTCGGCGATTGTGTTTACCAGGTAGGTTGTGTGTTTCATTTCCCACCACCGACAGACAGCTGGCAGGGTTACATCAGCTGATAAAGAATAAGAAAACAACGTGTCCTTTGGTGGGGTGCTCCAATAGGACTCTTTTGTTGTAGCAGGTGAAAGATGATGCAGTCATGACAATGAAGGTGACTAGGTTTAAAAAGAGGGAGTAACAAGAAAAGAAAACTAGGAAGTTGGAAGAGGAGGATATGGATGATGGCGAGGTCAGATTTACGGTGACTCAATAAGTAATGACAAGTGAGTGGGTGGCTGATTCTCTTTCAACATAGATAAGATTGACAATTTAGAAAATCATTAAATTTACTAAGGAATGTGATGCATAATGTCGCAATCTGAAGGAAGTAGTTTTGATGTGCTCACTACACAGACGATCAAATCGAGTGATCTTTAGCTTCAAAAGATCTTCACTGCGTTTATGTTCATTATTTGAACACTCATTTGAAAAACAAAATCGAATGATGTTTTAATTTGAATGCTAATCTTTTTTTAGTTAAATATGTCTTCCATCAAGCTTTACAAGTAATTTCTAGCAAAAGAAAGTCATCGATCATCGAGTGAAGCTATATTGTTATACTTCTATATGGATTGCTGCTGAATGAATTTGATCAGGGCTTCCATCAGTCTACCTGATTAGTAGCTTCCCCATGATGATGGGGTGTTAGATATAGAGTACACTAGGAATACTAGGAACACAAGTGATTTCTATCCTATTATATTACAATATAACTATAGGACTTAAGGAATGTTTTCAATAGGAAAATTAGGAGGGCTCGAATGTTTGTAATTTGTTGTGTTATTTTCAAAGCGAGAAGTTTTTTTACTATTTAAAATAAAGATTGAGGTGGAATGCCAGTCCTTGTAGCTACTACGAATTAGTACTTCATTCCTACGTATCTTTTTTCTATGCAAAATGACCCCTCCTTCTCACGCCTCACACTTCTCGTATGTTCCCAAAAGGCAATCATGATCATTGCATTGACTTCGTGTGCCAACTGCCATTCTCGTGACATCAAGCATCAAACACATCATAATCATTCTTCAATTCTTTTTATGCTGCCATCACCATTGCTGCAACCATGTCTCATCCCATCTCCATCAATACCAATGCTGCCAACACTGCAGATGCCCGTGCTGCTGCTAGCACGCGGTGATGCCAGGGTGCCTTTCGCCCCAGAAGAAGTCCCTCCAAATGATCCCGGTGAGTTTGAGCTGGCATTAGCAGGGGCAGTCCCCCTTCCTCCTCTCCCTACTGGGGGGACGCCCAGGGGCCGTCCTTGCGGACCGCCTGTAGAGCAAATTGTTGCAGTGGGGGGGGGGCGCAGTGGGCGCAGCTGAACTGGCGGCTGCAGCGGATCTAGCGGCCGCAGCAGTGGTCGTGGCAGCAGACATGGTTGTGGCAGTGGTTGCAGGGGTCATGGTCTGGGGGGCATGGGGGGAATTATCTGGGTTGGGGGGGAAGGTGCTATTCATGTTCTTGCTCACCCTCCCACCCCTGTTGCCCCTGCAGCCAAGCTTCAATTTGTATCCGTGCTAACCAGAAGATGTCTGGCGTCATGGATCGTTACATGAGGAATGAATTGGCAGGGGACAAGTTAGTTGGATGGACTGTTTGTGGTCGCGCCCGACTTGGTAAAAGGTTCGCAGAGAACTGTCCCTATTTTGACTTCAGTGATTATGATGAAGCCAAGAAAGCACGGAGAAGGCAGGAATTGGATGATTGGATAGAAGGTCAACTTCCTTGAGACTGTGGTATGGAGAACTTTGTCCTTTTCAAATTCTGCCGTGCTTCTTTCATTTTTCACAGACAGTGGTTAGATGAAAATACCCATGCCTCAAATGACATCTGCCTTTCTCCATTCCGGGCCGAATTGATTCCCTTCCCATCAGGTGTTGTCACTAAATTCCCATGGAACAAGACTCATGAGACACCTGGCATCACTGGTCTTCCCACAGATGTGTTGTACATGGCCCAAATTGAGTCGCTTAAGATGGAGATCAGCGAACTTAGTAGCCAGTTTCAAGTCATGATGGATGCAAGAGTTGCAGACAACAGCCGAGTGGTGAAGGAGGTTTGCAATAAGATGGAGCGGGAGTTTGATCTTTGGACGGTCAGTGGTGAAGGGTACAGTTTGTCTTGTGCTATTGATTGCAAGATTGATTTGTTGATCTCACGACTTGATTTGCCTCCCAAGGTTCGCCCCTCTGCTCCTTGTCTACAGGCACCCAATGATGAAAAAGGTGACCATGTCTTCAAAATGAGTGGCATTGAAGAAGAAATTGTCATTATGTTTGATGAGAAGACACCCACTGCCATGGCAAACCATTCAAGGGTCGCAGAAACCAGGAGGCAGCTCAAGCACAGGAAGCTGACCGTTGGTTTCCACCATGGGAAGTTGAATGTGTTGCATGCGGATTGGACGTGCCCAAAGACGAACATGGTGCAGCTGATACATCTGTATCAGATGGGGTCATTGTCTGAGGGTGTAACTGTGCTTTGCCTGTGCACTTCTGCCCATGTTGGGCATTTTGACAAGGAAGAAACATATCTCTCGAGGATGCAAAGGGTCATGAAGGTGATCGAGCACTTTGGATGGTGTTGGGGTGTATGGAAGCCAGTGATGACAATGGAGCTTTGGTGACAAAGGTGTGGGAGGGGTGTGGAGGGATATGTTGCATTTGCTAGCTACCTGGACAAAGTATGATGATGGCAGAGAGGATAGTAATCGCAAGAGTGGAGTAGGGGATATTTCTTGGATAACATGCCATGATAAGCTTGAAAAGGGTGGGGTTTACAAGTTTTTAAGAATCTAAATGTATGGGGTTTACAAGTCTTTAAGAATTTAATTGTATTAAGAGATTGAGATATGTTTCATGTCTTTGGATTGGGACCAATTTAACAGTATATATGACAAATCGGTCAATGTACGCATGCCATTACTGCAGAAATCAGTTGGGGAGGCGGTGCGGAAGGAGTTATCTGCACAGAGGGGTGTATTGACGATGCAAATTTACTGGTGGATGGAAAAACCGGGGAAGACAAAGGATGAATAACTGTCAACAAGGGGGATTTGACCGTAGGGGGATCATAATGGGGACACAAATGGGGAGGGGGGGATTGACGCACGAGAATTGAATCCAACATCGGCGACAGACAATTTGTTGATTGTTCGACTAGCAATGGGGGAAAGTACTCCATGAGGAGTTCTATCCAGACCTACGTTGCCGCCGAAGCCATCGTTGCAATGCTGGGATGTAACATGAATAGATGGTGCAGGACGAATCAGTCCATGGTGAATGGACAATCCAAATTTCACGGTGGTCAGAAAAACCGGGGAAGACAAAGGACAAATAACTGTTAATGATGGGGATTCAACAGTAGGGGGGTGAGAATGGGGACACAAATGGGGAGGGGGGAATGATGTGCAAGAATTGAATCCAACACCGGTGATGGGCGATTTGTTGATTGTTCAACGAGTGATGGGGGAACGTCCTCCATGAGTAGTTCTCTCCAGATCTATGTCGTCATCAAAGCCATCATTGAAACGGAGCGGCTGGGGAGTGGTTGCAAATCACAATACCGGGATATAACATAAATAGATGGTGGTAAGTGAAAAAAATATAAGTTGGGAGTTAGGAGGATGTACAGGAAGGCGTGCAAGTCCTGGAGGGTCACGATGTTTCTGACCCCAAATTTGGGACCTGGGAGACTGAGTGTGAATAGTCCACCTAAGATATTTTTGTATGGTACATATGTTTTGATCATCGGTGGCCCATAGGCCTTAGCCCAATAAACTTATATAGTGAAATAGTGTACAAGAATTTTGGGGAGGTCATCCTGCCCCAATTATCCTGCAATAGTACAAAAAAATGATTCTCTTCAATCTTCGTAAATTGGCTATAACTTTATGAATAGCCCTCACAGCGGGATTTGCACCACAGATTCATCTTTTCATGAGCATTCAATTGGTATGTGGGTTGGGGTCTCAGACTAATGCTTCCCCTTCAAAATCACGGTTGATTGTCAATATTCACGAAAAAAATCGCGACCATCATTTCATGTTGTCTTGTTACACTGGCAATAACTTCTCCGTTATTAAAAATAATCACAACAACATAGTTTCACCTCACTCCAGACATAAATGGGAGTGAGAAAGAGCTTGAGCAGGGCCGTCAAGGCCAAAGCAGAAGTTTAACACACCACTAATCATATGGTGTATGTTGTGACAGATCTCAACTGCTGCCAAACTCAGATGCCCTGCTAAATTCTACTTTAACAAGTGAAAATATGTTTAAAGATTTAATCGCAATAGATTATTTTATTAAAATAGATTAAGTTAATTGCTGCACTTCTTTTGATTCATATTCATTAAGAAAAAGAACTGCATTGTCCGATATTGTGATGCAGTTTTGTCTCGTCTGCCAACCACCACCATATCCACTGTCTACTTACAGTTTCCTCAACAAATAGCAGATATCAAATCTAATTCCCATCTTAGTGCATCTACAAAATCATGGTTATTCCAGCAGCAAGAACCTCCCATGCCACCTCAACCCATTCAAATTCTACAGTATTGCGGTTGATTGTTAAGTTTTGTATGTGGATGGTGAAACATCACCATGAAAGCAATAGGCAGGCAACCTAGCCCACCAAGGCAAACACAAAAGGAAGAGCAATGCAGAAACTAAGTTAATGATTTACTAGGATTGGATTTAAAAATAAATGTACTTTCACTGAAATCCCATCTTTCCCCCTCCCGTCCATGATAGTGGCCGTGTAACAAAATTTGCCATGTAGAAACGGTGCAATTTCTTGTAAAATACAGCAAATCTGACCAAACCAAGCGACGGCGAGGGCAACTGTGGCAGACCAAGTGTTGCAATGGTATTCAGTCATGGTTTGGAAGTATTGTGACCTATTGTTTTGGACCTGTAGAATATGGTATGGTATGTTTCGTACTAACACCAGATGTAACGCGTCAGTATTACAATTAAACTGGTAAGTCACCAATTTTTTGGTCTACCCCAGACATGGGAATCTGTAGAGTTACCATCAAATCCCGGTTCCGGAAGACAATGAAGTGTGAGTAATATTATACATTATTGATAGATAGACTTGTTTCTGTACATAAGTACAGCATAAAGTTAATGGTTACCCACTTCTTGGGAAACAACTTATTTTAGCTTAACCATATTATTGTAAAAGATCAAATTCTGCTCAAAGCAGTGCACCATTGTGACCTAGCTTGAACTCTTGGCATTGGGAATCTTTTATGTTGCATAGTGATTCCAATATAGATTACACTGGCATCAGAGAGACGAACCCATGTCACACATACCATACCCATCAGCGCATCACGTTGAGCTCACAAATCCCCTTTTACAGCTCACCGTCGAAGCAATCAGCATTGATACTGAGAAACTGGCTCAAAAAGCACCGGCCTCCCTCCTAGGGTGATGCCAGATGTGGCTATGCTTTGGGAGTCTACGCCTACACATATTTGTAGCCTAGACAGTTTGACCCCAATAGCCTAAGGGGATGTACTAGAAATACTCTGATCAAGTTGCACATGTCTTAATCCGGAATAGCTCCTAGCATCCTTTAGCCTGGTGTAGTTTCATTTTGTTCTGTACCTCTTTCCACCCGGCAGGTGTGTGGGAACCAAATGTAATGGCATCTTCCACCACTGTCCCAAGCGGTCAAACGAGTTGGAAAAACTTAAAAATTTGCTAAATTACTCTTTTCTGTGATCATGTCATTTGTTTCAGTCATGTCCCTCTTCCAAAATTACATTCGAATAGTTTTACCATGTTCAATCCTATCACATGATAAGGAAATTCCATTCTTGGTCTTCGAACCTATACCAACACCCATTGAGGAATTATTTGATGCCAATCTAAGACCAAAAGGCCCTGTACACATCTATTCAGGCCTTGTTCATTTGCATTGACAAGCAATCAGGCCTCGCTGACTTGTATTCACTTGCAATCAGGTCCTTTTCACTTGCATTCATTATGTTCTCTGATATTCAAGGAATTTTTATTCCAAGAAAACCTACCACGTGGTGCGACAACATGCCATACAATATGGTATCACACCATACAATATCATACCACATATACAAAAGTAAAAATTACTTGATCATTCCACGTGGATATTTCTTTTACATGCCACCAATCCACGTGGAAGACCAAACATAAGATATCATAGTAGGTGATAAGAAGCCCTTGAATCTAGTGCCATCAATTGAGGGCAATTTAGGGCAATTTAGGGCAATTGTGATCAATTGTGATCAATTGTGATCAATTGTGATCACTTGCACTCACTTTCACTCACTTGCACTCACTTTCACTCAATTTATTGCTCAATTGAAATCAGGCCCTATTCCAGATCAGAAAGTTTCCATTGGAAACAGATTTTGTTTCCATTAAATCATCAATAGCCATTGAGATGAAGAGTTTTGTGAGAAACAAGAAAGGTTAGGGGAAATCTTTGCATCTACATGCTTATCTGGGAATGAAATTGGCATGAATTTTGAGAAAGTTTGGGATACTGTTTTACGTTCTGGAATATTTCTAAAGTTCGGAATTTATTGCACCCAAAACTCTTTTCGGTTCAACATCTTCCTGCTGGCATGGGAAGTTTTGAGGAAGGGTCCAGGCTGTGACTGTGTAAGCCTTAATCAGAGTAGACCAAGAGAATTTTGGGTTATACTGGCTGATGATTGCCACTGCAGTCTTTGTAAATTTGAAAGAATCAGCCAATATTTTGTCAATAGTCAATAAGCCAACAGCCAAATCCAATTTCCACTCATTGCAGTGCTACATTGGTTGCAAGCATAGGAATTGGTATTTTTATTCCTCACTCTCTTGGCTAGTGCATGATGATCTGGCCTTGTGATGTGTGACTATTTTTGTGGACCAATCATGTTTATCTACTAGGAATTAATACCTTTGGTTGGTAGGTGAAGTTTTGGCATGTGTACCAATTTTCTTTTGGGTGCCATTTCATGTTGAAGGCCTCAACAGAGCCTATCAATGTATCCCACCATTGAAGTCCATCAAAGTATCCAAAGTTGTTCCCCAATTGCATGATAGAATCTGAGCTCCTCTTTAGTCAGTGCTCTGTACCATATCATACTACCATATTGCCTACCTTGCATAGTTTTGGCCTCTACTGTATTCCTCTTATTTAAGCAACACCAGAGTGTAAGCAACAAAGAAATGTGATTGAAACATTGCATGTGTTCTCATGTCTGGTGTGTGTTAGGCAAATTTGACCTCACGGCATTACTCATATTGAAAACATCTTCACCGATGTGCACCGCACCACAGCTGTGATGGGAAACAACAATTGTCCGTTCCATCTGTGCTTTCATTGTGTTATTTGTTGAGTGGGAAAGACAATTGAATTGAAGTATGGACATAGGTCAGTATGCCATCTGTATGATGTGTACAGATGAGTGGGCCTGGATGTCCAGTTTGGTCTTCGACAATTTGTGCTGTTCAAAGACCAACAAATATGGTATCTCAAGAATCACATCCAGTTTTTAAAAATCTGCTGCTATGTCTCCATTCACATTCTTGAGGACTTAAACCAGGGATGCATTGTGCCATGAGACTACATGACAGCAACTCAATGGATAACTCCATCATATATTTAGATAGAAGATGGAGAATGTAATGTGTACGAGCCTCTTTTAATTTGGGTTGTGAAAATATCATGAATAAACATAAGCACACACATATTTTAAACAGCACATATTATAAATTGGTTTGTTTGAAATATATGCTTCATAAAAATAAAATGGCTTTGTCTTAATAGTTTCATTGAAATGTGTTTTTGAAAAGTACACAAAAGATCCGGTTAGGTCATGGTAAGAACAAAAATATTTGGCAGCAGAGTGTCAATTTTGAAGGTGAGTTCTTAAGAACTTGGCCTTTTTTCAATATAATACTCACCATACATCAAATTTTTCAATTATATATTTACAGGCCTACTAGCAGCACAGCTGAAACTCAGCCCACAGATTGAGTTTGGCATCCCTTCTGGCACTGGCATCTAGCCAACAAAAATGGGGTTGAGTTTTTAAGGTGAGTTCTTATGAACTCGCCCTTTTTCATTATAATACTCACCACACATCAATTTTTTTCCATTAAATATTTACAGGCCGATCGCGGGAACGGCTGAAACTCAGCCCACAGATTGAGTTTGGCATCCCCCCTGGCACCGCCATCTAGCCTACAACAATCGGCGGTGGAATGTCAATTTTGAAGGTGAGTTCTTATGAACTCGCTCTGTCTTTCATTATAAGACTCACCACACATCAATTTTTTCAATTGAATATTTACAGGCCGATCACAGGAACGGCTGAAACTCAGCCCAAAGACTGAATTTGGCATCCCGCCCGGCACTGCCATCTAGCCAACAACACTTGGCAGTGGCATGTCAATTTTGAAGGCGAGTTCCAATGAACTCTACCTTTTTTACATTTGTTTTGATTACATCTTATTTTTAATTAATTAGTTTCAGGTCAACCACTGGAACAGCCAAAACTCAGCACACAGACTGAGTTTGGCATCCTGCCTGTCACCACTGTCTAGACAACAACAATTGGCAGCGCCATGTCAATTTTTAAGGTGAGTTCTAATGAACTCAACCTCTTTTCACTTGATTTTACTACATCTAATTTAGAATTTAATTACTTTCAGGCCTACTTGCAGAACAGCCAAAACTCAGCCCACAGACTGAGTTTGGCATCCTGCCTGGCACAGCTGTGTAGAATTTTGAACATGACTTCATACAAACTTGACCTTTTATACAATTGTTTTAATTTCAGCTAACTTTCAGTTAGATATTTATTGTACTTCTACCGTTGTGTGGATGGTCCACAGTAGCGTTTTTTAGCTTGAGGCTGAAATTTGGGATTATGTGGCAATAAGGCTTGTTCTTTTGGAGGATGAAGGGACAGGTCCATAATTATTAGGATGTAGTATGTTTAATTATACTACCGTATATCTTGGAGCATAAGACCCCGAAAATGTACAAAATATACCATTAACAAGATTTTGATATGTTGGGATAACTTTTGATAGGAAAATTGTTTGCCTATTGTGTGACGCACCGAAACCTTCAGAAGAAAGTAAGCTTTCTGGGATATCTTATCCGTTTAGTCGAGAATCACTTAGTTTTCGAAATATACACAGTTCAAAAGTAGGGTGGGTCTTATAATCCGAGGGGTCATATGCACCGAGATATACAGTAGTAGAGATAACTTGCACACACTCCTCCCAATCTTACACTATACTGTAGTCTCATAGTATCTACCAGACCTGGTAGTCCTCCCGTACACTCTGGTAACCCTCCGGTACACCTCCGGTTACCCTGCCGTTTGATCCATTAACCCTCCAGTACACTTCCGGTAACTCACCTGTACAATTCCGGTATGCCACTGGTTAACACATTTTTAGCTACTAAGTAATGCAGTTATATCCTCTAATTAGATTGATATTGATTCTAAGACTTACTGAGAAGTCTGTTTTCTATTGTAAGTAGAATTAAATCCAAAGACTGGTTTAGGTCTCAATTCCCCGTAACCCACTGGTAGACTCCGGTAACCCTCCATTACACTAGTGTACAGGAGTGTTACAGAAGTGTACAGGGAGGTTACTGGAATATTCCATTCCGGGGGGGGGGGGGTAACCTCACTGTACACTCAAGTGTAGAGGGAGGTTACTGGTGTTTTTCGTTTGTAGTGCATGACACCCCCTACTATTTTCTGCACCAACATCACTAGCTTCCTTGATTGGGTATGGTTAGGGTGAAACAAAAGAAGCCCACCTTCCTCTGTCTTATCATTACAATAGGTAGTTTAAAATCAACCATGTATAGCTCATCAAAACCATTTTCCAATATTGTTCTGCTACAATCCTTTGGTGGACTTGTGGAATGACATTCCAACACAAAAATCAAATGATCGATGATGAGGGCAAGGGTGAGTATGAGGATCAGGATCAGGATGAGAATGGTTAGGATCATGATGGTGTTATGACGAGGATGAGCAACATGATGATAACAAAGACCACGAAGGTGAAGAAGATAATGAGATGATTAAAATGATCAGGAATATGAGGAATATGTGAATCATGAAGAACATATTGAGACTACAGAGGCAGAGGATGATCAAGATGAGAAGGTTGGGGAGAATGATAAGAATCAGGAGGATGCTAAAGATCATGAGGAGAAGGAGGAGGAGAATTTATTATTTCAATTAGCCTGAGGACGATGAGGATGTCATTAAGATTAAGGTTGCTTAAGAGAATGAGAATTCGTGTTACAATTAGGATGAGGATGATGATAATGATGGTGGTGACGCATGGTAATGAGAATGAGGACAAGGCAAGTATGAAGAGGAAGGTCTAGGAGATGTTGCTATCACTAGTTGATATGATGTAGTTCTTGATCTCAGACTAGTTGCAGCCCTGGGTACTATTTTATGGTGTAGTTATTATTTTCTGCCCAACTTTGCCAAAATGGTAACTAGACCCCCGAGTTTGCCAGTGCAGCCAAAGTAAGTTTTTGATGTAGTTGCCAAGAAATAGTGAAGCTGGATTTCTTTTTCTGACTTGTTCCATGTTGGAGTTGCTTTGGTGAATGGATCAATTTTCTTTTTTTGGTTCCTAAAAAGTCTCTACTCACACTCGTCTTGTCTGCAGGACTCCAAATACCAGCTCTGACACAAACCAAATACTTTACCCCACCAACTGTCCTTAGTCACTCCTTTGTTCTGTCACTGAACATGCAGATCACATTCATCCCAATGGTGGGAGGAAGCTGAACCCATATTGAATAGGTTCAGAATGCTGCAGCGATAATAATTCATAATAAAACCTCTTTCTCCTTCTGCTGCACCTCCTTGCGATTGCCATAATTTTGCAATTGCAATCACAGCATTTATCAACAACGATGATGGTATCCTTCTCGTTGAGGAGTGTACAACCCTGTGTCAATCACAACGAATGCTCAATAGACTCACAAATCATCCACCTTTCAAATATTCTACCATTGGCCTAGAGGATCTGGCATCACTACCTCCTGTACGTTCTCATGAGGAAGATAAGGAGCTCCCACCCTCTCTTGGTTCTGTTTGTCACTCCCATCCATCTGATTCTGATTGGGAGGAAGAACCTGACAAGGACAAGAATTTAGACAATGATTCCTACACTAAGGCAGAACCCTACATTTCCGACAAAGACAATGTTCCCATTGCTTTTGCCCAGCCAAAAATGCAATGTGGAAACAAGGCCTCATCAAAAAAGAGACAGAAATGAGTGCAGCAGCTGTGAGCATGCCTGTTGGTTTGCTGTATTGCTGTTTTAACTTGTATGTCATCTTCTGTCCCATTATTGTTAGTAGGTGCAACGGGGGGTGGGATACTATCCAAAAGAGCTCCTGATCTGGCAATGAGTTTCATGTCCTTGTCTGAGGACCCCACTAACAGCATGAATCAGAAGGCTTCTGCATTCTGGGCAAGACTGCATATCAAATGCAACAAAAATGTTGCTAGGGCCAACAAGAGGCTTGAAAACAATCCAGTTTGGTGACATCTCCCAGACAATTGTTACAAGTTCCTTGGTGAGTCAATGGTACACACACCATGGTCAATCCAGAAGTTTGCAGGTATTGTTGCAAAGCACCCTCCAGTATGATTCTGAAATGGACTTGTATTGGAAGTCAATGAGACTCCTCTACACAAACCAAGCAACTGAAGGCCTTACTAAGAAGTTCTCACTATATATGAAGGCATACTTCTTCCTACCCAACCACTTAAACTTTTGTTCTGTTCTTGAAGCTAACAAGAAGTTGGTGCTAAAAAGAAAGGATGCAGGACAAGAGGGGCAAGCGATTCTCCTGTGCCATTGGCCTCATCAAAAGCATTGACCAGTTCTGCTACTGTAATCAGCAAACGTCTAATTTGGGAAGATGTGGCAAAGAAGATGAAGACTAAAGGTGATGCGATGCTACAAATTCTTGATTGAAGAATATAGAAGATTGTCTGTCTAAGTTCAATACAATCATGCAGACAATGGCAAACCATCAGGTGATGGCCATGGCTCCTCCAGAAATTTGCAAGTAGTACTTTGGAGAAAATTCTTGATCTCATTAATGTCAAAGCAAGGAACAAGAGGCTTTGTTTGCAGATGGAGAACAAGGATTTAGCAACGCACACAAGGAAGTTGGACCATGCAAGTCAAGTCAGGCATCAAAGCTATTGTTGCCAGTGTCTCCAAGATGCCAGCCATACCAGAAGCTCAAACAGACAATTCATTAGTTGTCAAGAAGGAAGGCTCTACTATAGAAGGAGAAGCTATGACAAAGTGTAGTTATCCTGATTGCCTGCTTGCCAGTGGAGGTCCAACTTTGTGTGTTTGCCAGGGTACATGTTGAAGGCAACATGGTTTCCACCATGCATGCATTGTGCATTGGTTGGAGACAAACTGAATTGATGCAGAACTCATCAAACTGTGTTATGATTGTGTTACATCCCAATATGGGTAAATTAGACTGTAAACAAATGAATGTACTGAATGTCTTAATTACTTGGTTTGTCTTTAGTAGAATAACAGTAATTTATTACTTGGTTTGGCTTTAATCTAATTACAATAAAATTCTTGTTCAAGAATCAAAACAAACTTAAACATTGACATAGGCCAATTATCTACAGCCAAGAAAAGTGTTTATTATAACTATTTCTATTCACTTAAAAATAAAAAAGAAATCATTTCCCTTTGTTACAAAGGAGAAGTACACAAGTATCTTGGATCTTGAAGACTCAAAGCTAAAAGATCCAAAATATCACCCCATACTGTACCAGAGGTGTATAGGATCTACATGCCAGAATACTACGGACATATTCTACATTCTTGTACTCCCAGACCAGCACCAGTTGAAGTACTAAAAAAATATCATTGTTTCATTTTTAATAGTCACAACACATCTACATGTGCATGTTTAACCTAAACCATTTTCTAAGTTTTTTGGCTTAGGTCAAACAGAAAGACATCTAACAAATTGTTAAAGTCTGTTTGTTAACAAAGTCAAGGGATCATAGTTATCTGCCATTCGATTCACATCAAGAGTTCAATCATCCCCATACTGTTTTTGGATACAGACTTCTTCACTGAATCCTGAAGCCACAAAGAATTTTCCTTGGAGTAAAGTTAGCTCCAGCACAATTAAACAATGAAGTCTTTCAGTATACTATCGCTTAAATTAATGAGATCAAAATGAATGGATACATACCACAAGTTATACAGTTGATAAATTCTTCTCCATCAAATTGAAGTCAATCTTATTGTGAGTTCTGTCAAGCATTGAATCAAACAAAGATGATCTATCCTGGATATTGATGTCATTGAGAGATCAAGGAAAGCTAACAGCAATGTGCCAAATCCAAAAATCTTAACCTGTGATGGCTACAAATCCAATTGTAGGACATTCCTCTTTGCCCTCAAATATTGATCTTTCCACTCAATGGGGCATGCGCCCTAGTTAGCTTTTCTTATGTCAAGGCACCCAAGACTCCCGTCAATACCCTAGACTCTCTTGTGCAATGCATCTATCTTTCTGCATCATGCTTTGTAGGAGCTCTCAAATAGTGATCTGATATAGGTGGACACATGACAATTCCTCACTAAAGTTTTCTGAGACATTTTCTTGCAGTGCTCTCACCCATCTGAAAGTAATCCTTGAATGCTGAATAGGATATGTCATAGCATATCAATTTCTGTGCTGACAGTAACTTCACAATAGGATCCATAAACATAAAAGACATAAAAGAGCAGGTCACATGCCTGAAAAATAGTCAGCTATCTTAAGTATTGTCTATTCTAACTGCTGGACCAGCAGACCATTAAATGTGTAGATCAACGGTTGTTTGCATCAGTTGAATCAGTTACAAGAGAAGGGAAGAGATTAATCCACTTGAGAGTAAGTATGACTCAACAGGTCTGGCTGAGCTATCCAAGAAGGATATGAAACAATGACTTAAAGTAATGTGGTAATTGATGCAGGTCCCAAATTGAGTGGAGCATCATCCACTCTTAAGCCACCCAAAAAGGTTTTGACAAGCACATCACTATGAGGAAGAAACAAATGCAGTCACAATACCCTGAGGGACTGAAAACCTCAATCAACGTGTACCTGGAGTAGAGCATCAACCACTCATGTAATAACACATACCCCTACAGTATGATCCAAGCAGACTCATCATTCATATCAGATTCGACTCAAGAGGAGTATCATCTAAGACTGAATACCATAACAAAAGATCACAATTGTGGTTCCACTAAATGCAGTATCAGCAAATGTACGACAACTAGAAGGCTCAAGAAGGAGCATGCCATATAAGAGGAAGATGGAACCATATCTGACCACTTCAGTGTCATTGCTAGCATGTATGGAATGCTAGCTTGTACCAACCAAGTGCATTCTAGAGGGTTTCTATGCAACCGCAATGTCATGGTGAATGGAAGATCAGACTGGATTGACTGCCATACTTGTCTGAATTTTGGGAGTGTAAACCCTGAACACTCAGTGGCAGGCAAGAAGTACTTGTTCGAAGGCATGGAACCAAACTGTGAATGGAGGCGGGTCTATCCCTTTGTATGTGAGGTGAACAGCTTCCTCAAAGTGAACAGAGCTCACACCTTGATGTCATATGGAAAGCACTAAATCATGGACGTTGGGAAAAACGACATTTTGTCTATGAACAAAAACCAAGGCAGCCATACCCAAAGGATGCAGGAAAAAGCACAGTGCATGAAACCTAATCACACTCTATGTAAGAACCTGCCAAGGGGGGAGTAGGGATGGTAAAGAAGGGGTGCCAATGGCATCAGACCTTTTGTCATCAAACATGGCAAAAAGATGGAAAACAAAGTCAGTCTGCCTATGGCATATCAATTGTGAGCCTTGGAACAGCATATACAAGTCAATTGTCTCCAAGAAGACACATCCAGGGCATTCCAGCACAGTAAGGCATCACATCCTGACTCCTGACTTGTCATATGAGGAAGTTTAAGAGTTTGCATTTGGAAGAGGCAGCATACCCGGATGCCAGTATGTGACACCATGCATGACAATCAAAAACGTGTACACCAAGCACGTAAGAGGCAATGTCCCCATGTGGCAATGTCCCCAAGTGGCAATGTCCCCGTGGTGTATATCCAGCATCCCCAATGATATGATTTACGAACAAAGGATGCACGGAACACAATGCATGTGGATACATAGCATTTGTAAGGCATGGCAAAAGTAGGGTGGATGAATAAACCGGAAGGAACCCAGGTGATAATATCAACCAAAGAAGAAAGGAGCAGATACCTGCATCAAGAATGAAAGAATGCAGGAAAGAAAATTGGGGGATGGCATGAATAGCACATCTATACACCGTAGAACATCTTGCACAGAAATGAGTGCCTATATCGGTGGATGGCATGAATAGCACATCTATACACTTTATACTATATTGCATATATATGAGTACTTAATGAGGCATCACCCCTGTTCAATCTCTAAGAAGAGTACAAACTGAACAGGCCGTCATGCAATAGAGCAATGCAGTAAACTGTTGATGTGTGCACAACAGAGCTGCACAAACAAAGCAAACAGACAATTGGAATAGAAAAAGGCCATGTGAAATCCCAAAGTCTCTTGAAGATGCGTCCTAAATAGGTGATGGTGAAGTGGAGGTAAGGTGGAAACCATGAGAGCATGGTTTGTGACCAAAGATGGAAGTTCAAAGGGGTCATAGTCCCCATGTTGGTCAAGAAATTAGCAGTCAAAGATGGCCAATCGAATAAAAAAGAGATCATATATTGCCTTGTATGAACATGGAGAGAACATGGTGCCACCTCACTGAAAGGCACAACAGGACAAGGCTGAAACAATGATGAGAACAATGAGAGAGGGAATACTGTATCACCCTTAACATCAAGCAGAAAATCAGTGGGGGAATCACCCATTAGCATGATGGCATGACTTGACGTGATGGCTGAAGAAACAATGAACATATTGAAATTGAATAAGGAACATGAGAATTAAGGAACAAAAACTTATCAAATTGAGAGGTCTCATCTGAGGTGGCCCCTCAAGAAGTGATAAAGGTGTAAATGGTGAGCTCAGGTGAAAGAATCTCAAAGAACAAGCTTGGACAATGCAAAAAATTGAGCAAGCACCAAGCACGAGCCAACAGGAAAATCGAATTGCTAGCTCGGATGAAGATACAAATCCGAAGATGCGTCCTAAATAGGTGATGGTGAAGTGGAGGTAAGGTGGAAACCATGAGAGCATGGTTTGTGACGAAAGATGGAAGTTCAAAGGGGTCATAGCCCCCATGTTGGTCAAGAAATTAGCAGTCAAAGATGGCCAATCAAATAAAAAAAGAGATCACATATTGCCTTGTATGAACATGGAGAGAACATGGTGCCACCTCACTGAAAGGCATAACAGGACAAGGCTGAAACAATGATGAGAACAATGAGAGAGGGAATACTGTATCACCCTTAACATCAAGCAGAAAATCAGTGGGGAATCACCCATTATCATGATGGCATGACTTGACGTGATGGCTGAAGAAACAATGAACATATTGAAATTGAATAAGGAACATGAGAATTAAGGAACAAAAACTTATCAAATTGAGAGGTCTCATCTGAGGTGGCCCCTCAAGAAGTGATAAAGGTGTAAATGGTGAGCTCAGGTGAAAGAATCTCAAAGAACAAGCTTGGACAATGCAAAAAATTGAAGAGCAAGCACCAAGCACGAGCCAACAGGAAAATCGAATTGCTAGCTCGGATGAAGATACAAATCCGAAGAGTGAGCTTGAGTGAGGCTGTAGGAAAATCATAATTGACATGTTAACAGTATGGTAGTACTACATACTTAAGTCAAAGTTACACACCTCCATGAGTGTTGAAAAACAATTATATTTTTACTTACATCATAGTAGGTTACCACAACATTACAAATATATAAGTATATCTGCACATCTGGGTTAAAAGTGTAGATGAGAGAGAGTGGTTGGCAGTGAAACGAGTGCCAGTCAAGTGCCGGTCACTGGTAGTCATATTATATGGTACGATACACAATAAAACGCACTGCGATGTGTTTTTCAGTCACACTGTGACTCTTACTTACATCAGTTAGAAGAAGCTTATTTTTGCAAGGATAGGCTTATTTGCGAGGATAAGCTTATTTGCGAGGATAGGCTTATTTGCGAGCTCGCAAATAATAGAATCCTCGCAGATAAGCCTATTTTTTACGTAGGAATAGTATGCTCTCGAAATAAGGCTATCCTTGCAGATAGCACTATTTATAGTGCTATCTGCGAAAAACGAGCTATCTGCGCAAAATAAGCTTATCTGCGAGAAATAAGCTATGTACGGGATTAAAAGGACCAACGGTTATCCAGTCGCACACTGCACACAAACCGGCTCTCGCTTGTAGGTGACTCTGATACGAATGTCGTGCCTCTCTCTCCCATTTTAAACAAACATGTCTCCCCGCTCTCAAAGTAGGGGACAAAAAAGTGAATGCAGATTACTATATATTATTTAAATTCAGATACATAGACAATTTATATTTACTGCAAAGCAACTACCATAAAGATGCAAAGCTACTAAATAGAAAAAATAACGTCATCATAACTTCTAGAAAAAATTACCATGCATCATAAAACTTGAGCTATTTTTGGATATTCCCACAGCCTCAGTGAACTTGAGCAAAGATATAATTCGAAGAGCAAGCCTGGATCAAGATAGCATCAGGAGAGCAAGCTCAGGCAAAGATAAGGGTAGAAGAGCAAGCTTGATTGGAGAAAAGAAATCAAAAGTTGAGCAAAAGTGGAATGCAGATGAAGATAAAAATGGAAGATGATGCTTGATCATGGATGAGATCAGAAGGGCAAACTCAAGTGGAGCAAAATTCAAAGAGTGAGCTCATAAAAAGATAAAAATAGAAGTTTGATGGATTAGATATTATTGTTAGTCCAGATCTGGACAAGTGTTCTGATTGGCGTTAAGGATCAATTATGACTGCCTCCCACAATAACCAACAGATGACATCACAAAAGGTGAAATCAGCAAGCTTTGAAACAATGCTTTCATTCATACCTCTCTTTGGATGGAAGGTACATCCAAATTGACTATCATCAAATCTTGGCAGTCGACTAAATAAGTCACTTCTGACACATTTTGATGCACACTATCTGTCATAGTCAACCATTTTTCTCTTTCTATTTGAAGACTGTGCTGCAGATTGCTGATAACAAATATACCCGATGTCATATTGTTCAACGAAGTCTTCAACTAGATTCTCTAACACATCACTTGATGGCAACAAACAACTGGTTGTCGTTAGTATTGACCAGGAAGACTGCAGTTAAAGTGCAAACATGGACCGGAGCATTGTGGACGGCAGCCAAGATGCCAACATAAGGAAAGCTCCTCTTTTTCTTCATTGTTTTGCAGAAGAGAAATGGCTGAACTATGGTAGAACAACATTGTGGAGTTTAAAAAGCCCTGAAGGGTGGTACTAATTGATGAAACAAGAAAATGAGCAACAACTAAATGATACATTTCAATTTGAATCATCTATTTTCTAAACTTCCTCCACATGTAAGTGGTTATCATATTTTAGCAACCCTAAATATTTGAAAATGTTGACCATTGCCACAATTTCAACACCGGTTACTATAACAAGCACAACTGTATACTCCAATGGTAACAAACACTAGGACCTGTAAGAATAGTACTTGTGGCTGAAACTGATCTCAATGCCACAGTCTTACAACCAGTGCATTCACTAGAAATAGAACAATAGGTGATGAAGAGTAACGAAAACCACCAAGCTATGTTTCCTAAGACTTTAATAGAAATTTTTCTTTAGGATTTTTATCCTATTTGCATCAATTGTATTTGTTGTCAAGTGGTAAGGTTCATTTCTATCCAATAATGTTTTTGAGACATATATTCCTTTTAGCATCATTACCAGCACTTCAACGGGTTGGAAGATTCACTGCTGTGTGCTATTTGAATATTTCTGTCAGGTTTTATGTTGAGACACATCTATACAACTTGCCAAAGAGTGTGCTGTTGATTCTATCATTATGGGCTTCATGACTCCTACTGGAAATCTGCTACAAATTTTGATACTATGGAGGAGATAAATCAGTCTCAGTTCATTTTGTTACCAATTCATAAGTTAGGTTTTCAACTGGGTCAAAATTGCATGGTTATAGAGACCTCTTTGTTTCGATCTTAAGTTTGTGATAGGTAATGGTAAGATCATGTACATGGCTCTGACTGATGTATGCCATTATGTAAATGATACCAAAATGGAGGAGTCTATGACTATAATTTATAATTTGATTGCTATATGAGATGAACTATGTCAATATGGCAAAGCTGTATCCATTACTTCAACATTTCATGCTGAGGAGGAATGAGGATTGTCATTTTTACCCCGGGCGTATTTTTGCATGCTGACATGGATGACTTAGTTGAAATGGCATTGAAAGAATAGTTACAGAAATCATGGGGAAGTTCCATCTAAAAGCTACAGAAAGTCTACCACCTCTGGAAAATATGGGAACACAATCCTACATGCCATTCATCAAAATACTGTACAAATGCATAAAATGCTCAAGACTTCATTGTTCTTGTTACATAAGCTGGTATCAGAACTGAAATAGAGGTTCTAAGAACCTAATGCTCCGTGTGCACTCATGAAGGAGAGCAAAAAATATATCACATTCATTTTAACTGAAAAACAGTCCATGTTCTATGGTGAACTATACTGGACCATGATCTACAAAGGTTTTGTTTGTAGGGTTTATTAGAGTGTACCAGAGAAGTCTGCAATTTCACTTTGGTGCAGTAACCATGTAACAACGTCATAGTAATGGTGCAAAGTTGGGGAAGATAGCTTACATTATTTTGATGCAATTTAGATTTTGACTAATATTGCCATGATATTTAGTGACAGCAGCATTTCTTGTTAGAAGGGTCAATAATCCAGATAAAGAAGTTGTTTGGAGGAAATTAAAGCATTGGCTCAATTATATTTGAGGGGCATTTAATCTGTTCTTACAAATGATACCTCCAGCTTTAAACATGTGTGTTATGCTGCTTTTTTGGTTTATGAAGAGTTTAAATCTGTACAGGTTCAGGAATGGCACCTAGAAGGGTCTTCTGATTGGAACTGAAGTTCATACAAACAGAGATCAAAAACCAAAAAATATATACCAAGGGTGACCTTGTCACATAAAATGATGCAACGTGACAGATTGTATGGAAAATTATTTCATTGACTGACTGGGGTATCAAGTAATTCTATTTTTTTTCTACCTGGATAATCAGAGTGTTGTAGTCCAGAGGAGTGTGTTAAAGATACATCATGCAGTGAAATCAATGTCCCAAGCGTGAATTCTGGTGGAAGTACCATAAGTGTCAAGAAACTTAAATGTGAGTGATGATTTCTTGAACCTATGTGAGGTTCCACCATCTAGATCTGGGTTGGAGCTGCTGCAAGGTACACAACGCAATGTTTGTTTATAAACCATGATGGGAGCAGTTATTTAGAACCCCTGCGACAAAACAAGTGTTTTGTCAGACAATTCATTTTTGTCAGTTAGGTGTCAGCTTAGTGACTAAACTGACACCAATTTTGAGAAAAGGTAAAAGGTATCAATTAAATTTCAAACAAAAAGTGGTTCATCTGATAGAACCAATGGCTTCTGTCATTTCGTACAACAGGCGCACATTACACTGATATTTCAAGAAAAGCCTTATTCGGCTTGCAAAATGTACCATTAAGCCTCATCTCACTCCTGCCGTCATTCAGAAAAGGTATGAGTATGCAAATCATTTGTTGAACCAGATGGTCAGTTCAATGACATGATGAATAAATTTCACATGGACAAAAAGTGGTTTTGTGTTATGATGACAAGCAGACCCTGCTATCTTCTCACAGACAAGAAAATGATAGAGCATCGGTGCAAACATTAGGGCCACATCAACAAAGTGATGTTTGGTGCAGCTCTTGCACGTTGTGATGGTGGGATGACAAAATTCATCTGCATCCTTTTGTTGAGTTCAAAGCTGCCCAACAGAATTCTGTTACCTCTTGGTACAGTTGAAACAAAAACCATCAACATCAACAAAGAACAGTATTGCAGGTGGATCAATGATAACACCGATGAATTTGAGAATTTTGTCGAGTTTTATTGCCAGCCTGAGAATGCAGGTTGGAATACGACCCTCGGCCATCAACCTCCCAATTCTCCCAACTTCAGCAATTTTGACCTTCCTTTGTTTCATGCAATGCAAGCAATTCAACAACAGCCTCAAGCAAAAAATATTGACAAACTCATCAAAGTCGTAAAGACAATTTACCTAGGCTTCCCTCTCGAACAAGCACAAAGTCTTGACTACACTACAGCTCTTCTTTGATTTAGGATACCCTTTTTGATTTATTCTTGTCTGTATGCCTAGATAACGCTGACCTTCAGACACGGCCACTAGAAAAGTGTGTTTTGTAAGACGAAGTCACGGGGTTACATACATAATATGACTGCCCCATCTAGAATTGTATTAGTTAGTTTCCAATCGAGCGGGCAAAGAAATATCTTTGGACTCTCACAGGAACAATGACTTTTTCATGGCTTGAATCCATGTTGACTAAACAGTTGCTCTTTTTAATTTACATCAATAGCTGAAACATTTATGATGAATATAACAACAATAAGATGTTGAACTGCGAACCCCGCTCGACCACCAATTCAACCTCTTGAAACAAAACCTATACATCATCATGACATAATAGATCCGCTGCAAGCCATCAGAGGTCCTCCGCTAACATACATGCTCTCCTCTCGTACCTCTTTCCTCCTCAATCGAAATGCCTGAATCAACATTATTGATACCATGGCAACTAATGCTCCGCCCATCACAAACAGTACCACATTCCAGAACAATAAAAGGTCGGAAGAATCCATTTGGGGCATTACCAGTGCGGTTCCACAGGTTTCATTGATTACCGATTGACCGCATGCATTTCGTAGCACTGAAAACATTGCATTCCCATTAAGTGCAACATTGTCCATGGAGAAAAGACCAACCGCTTTGAACTCTCCGTGGTATACCATTTTGACCATTTCTGAATTAACCTGCGATAATCGATTGTCTTGTAATAATGTGGAGGATTGTAAGAGTCCTGCTTGGACGCTGCTCGCATCAACTTGCCAAAATCCTTGGATTTGGTTGAATGGGTAATAGAAGGTATCGTAGGGAGGACCAAGCTCATAGGAATTGTCGGTGGGATCATTGTTGGCCGATGCCTTCACGTAAGTTTGTAGTGCGCTTAGTTTGGCTTGTCCCGTGGCTTTTCGATCGGTGCACTGAAGGTATGATTCGGAAGGATCAGCATAGTATGAGTTGATGTTATTGTCATTGTTTGCGGAGTGTGCGGAATAGCATGTTACGAGCTGTTTCTGGACTCGGTTGGTTTTTCCGCAGAAGGAGGCTGGAGATGGACATGAGACGAGTTGAGTGACATGAGATGGATATTTACACTATCAATCAATGATCGCTTGGCAACGAGTGAGTTCACAATCGATCAATGCTGACTCTGCTCGCATGACGAATCATCAATGCTCGCGTGACTCACCATAAACATCATGCCTATCAATGGCCATCAAATATCCCTTTCCCCCCCTTTCCGTCAAATCTGCCAACTGCATGGCTTTTTGTACCGTGATCCCACCCAACTTTTTGCATGGATAATACGGCACGCCGTGATTATCGTACACTTCCTTCATTTTTGCAATGCCAGTGTAGAAGTAGGAGTATCCATTGTTGTTGTTGTTGTTGTTGTTATTGTAGGATGAGGAGGATTGTTGCGCATCATCTTGGTACTGCAATGCATCATCTTGATAGGTATCGTATTGGTAGTAATTCTGCTGCAGCGCGTCATCTTGATAATCGTAGGGTTGATAGTTATTGTCGTAATCATTGTAAGTGTTTTCGTTGTCATCGGCTTGTGCATTGTTGTAGTTTTGGTTCTGACGCAGGTAGTCGTCGTTGCCGGTGTAGGCGTCATCGTCGGCCTCCATGTATACCTTGCTGCTGAGCCCGTTGTATCCCACCTCGTGCACCATTTGGCTGTGAAATATGATGACGAGCTCCTTGGGGTTTTCCTTGCACCATCGCTTGGCATCTTCGAGCAGCCCCCCCAGCGTGACGACCGAGAGCGGAATGTCGACCAGCGAGCCTCTGTGGAAGCCGATGGTGCCGTTGGTGTACATTTTGGGCCTGAGATCGAGCGCTCTGGCCCCGTCGTTGAGCTGTTCGTAGACGGAGCCCACTTGCGTCTTTCCGTAGAGCGCCAGCAGGTCCTTGGAAATGCCGTTCCACCGGTGGTTGTTCTGGCGCTTCTTCTGCGAGTACGCCGCGATGGCCCGGTCGAAGTCTTTCTGGGCCGGGTCCGGCAGGTATCCCGTGGCGGCGTCGTGCGCCATGACGAAGGACGCCTGCGACAGCAGCAGCGACTGGTTCAGCGACGGCGCGTAGCACTCGGAGTATTGGAACTGCCGCCGGATGGACGTCGTCGTGCAGGGCGCTCGGTGGTACGCGGCGGCCGGGCATAGCAGCGACGTTATCATGGCCACCAGCCCACACGCCGCGAGCCGAGCTGTGGCTGACATGGTCCACTGCGGGGTTTGCTGCGGCCTGGCGGGGAAGAGGCGGCGATTCTTGTCGCGATGGATCCTACAGTGGCGGCGGCAAGTTGTATGCGGAATGTCGCTGTCCTGGCTTCGATGGATCATGGATCATTGTTTGGTGATAGTCACATCATATGATAGAATCAGGATAGAATCATGAGAGGATAACAGGATAACCAGAGAGGAAACACGAACATGAATCGGCGACCACGAGAACATGGGAAGCAGATGCAAAGACTGGTTCTCTTCAACAGTAGAGGTACTGGATTACCCATCGATTCCAGAGGAACCTTCGGTCCGTGGCACAGTGGCTGGTCGTTTTCCAGATGGGCGTATTGGCATGATTGGTATGTTTTCTTAAAAATAGAGCCGTTGATGACCTAAATTGACCATGGACTTTCATAAATGGAAAGAGATGCGATAGGTACGAGGAACAAGATTGCATCTACCTAGGTAGCATACATGAAACCAACCCATGCTAGCCTAGCACGATGCAACGCCGAAAACAGGCCAAAGAGAACCAATAATAATATATTATGTTTTATGGACACGCCAATACTACAAGACAGCAGTAGTACAGCATTAGGTTGCCGAAGTAGCCGAGTAGTATCTAGACTGGAACAATTGCACTGCCGCGCACGAGATGAAACCTGATGAGATCACAGGGGGCAGGAACATTGTACAGTACCAGTAGCAATCATCTGGCACGAGGTTTCATCGTAGCAACCGCGCGTACCCACAACCGCACTGACATTCACCTCGTTCGCGAATGGGCGACTATCACCTCCAACAAGACGACAAATCGTCGTCCACGTGGGGCATCCGAAATATCAATTTCACTCCACGAAGCCTCCTCGCCCGGTCCAACTCGGCGGCTCATGGCGACATCAGCGGCGACAAGGCCGCCAGATCGCATCGCAGGGCCAGCACGGCCGCGAACATGGACTTGGAGCTGCCGGTCTTGAAGACCAATTTGAGCTTCATTCACAACAACAACAACAACAACAACAACAACAACGCTCGAGCAGACTTGTTGTCGCCCAAGGCGCAAGAATCGCTCGTCAACCTCATGTCCACGGCTCCCCGCGAATCGGTCGTCATTGACAAGGTCGTCATTGACGTGTTGGGAGCTGACGGCCATAACAACAACAACAACCACACGGGCAACAACAGCAGCAGCAACAACAACAAATACGCGTCGCAGCGCATCGAGCCATCCGATTCCGTCACATTTGATTTTGATTCGCAGACCTCGCTGTCCGCCGCATCCAAAGACAAGAAAAGTCGATCTTCTAGGCCGCACAAGACCAAAAAGAAAAGCAAGTCGGCCAAACGAGGCAACTCCGCAAGTCTAGACGAAGAAAAACTCGACACCTACAACGGAGTATTCCTCCCATGTCTAGCGCAGATTGTCGGCGTCATTTTCTTCTTGAGGCTGCCCACCATCACGGGACAGGCGGGAACCATTGGTACCTCCCTCATTGTCATGATTTGTGTCATTTCCACATTCATCACCTCCCTCAGTCTCAGTGCCATTGCTTCCAATGGAACCATTCAAGCCGGTGGACCCTACTACATCATTTCCAGAACGCTTGGCGTCGAGATCGGAGGAGCCTTGGGAATGCTCTTTTATCTGGGGACGACGTTAGGAGCATCCATGCACGTCATGGGAGCCGTGGAGACACTGGCTCATCGCAAAAAATATGCCTATAGTACTCATTCTATTGCCGGAATAGGCAGATTCTTAGATTCTTGTCCGCAGCAAGTGTGGAGTTTGCTGCTCATGTTTACCATTGCCAGGATTGTCAGCGTTGGTTCCAAGTATGTCAATGGAGCTGCAAACTTTTTCTTGCTAGCGGTGGGATTGTCCATAGTTTCCATCATGACCGGGACGATACTGTTTGCTTTTGGCTTGTATGATGGGAGTCTATCCGACGAGGAACGAGCCTTCAATGACAACCTATTTCCGAATTATAGTCCAGATCCAAAAACAGGACTTACTCCCACTTTCTGGAATTTGCTCTCCATATTTTATCCCGCCACCACAGGGATATTGGCGGGAACGAATCGATCATCCAAACTGGCAACACCGAATCAAAGTATTCCCATCGGTACTATTGGAGCGATTGCCGTCACCACTGTTCTATACTTGTTTCAAGTGTGGCTCATCGGAAGTGTGGTCAATCACGAGACTCTTATATTCAATAAGTTAGTATTGGCCAGTGTCGCATTTCCGAGTCAACTCATGGCTAAAGTGGGAATGGTCACCAGTTGCATCGGAGCCGCGTTGCAGTGTATGGCAGGAGCACCTCAGTTATTAGGTGCCATTGCCGCTGACGGTGCCATCCCATTTCTCAAATTCTTGACACGAAAAAAACGATCGAGGGGCGAATTGAGATCGTCTCCCAAGTCCAGATCCATGCTAGGCCTCACCCTCTCTACCTCCTTCAATACCAACACCAATAATGATGATGCTCAGTCCATTGCCTCGGAAAAATCGGCGGACGTCGAGTATGAGAATTCGAAACGTGCGGTCTGGTTCACTTGGGCGATCGCCAGTCTGGGGACGCTGCTGGGAAATATCGATCGTATTACACCCATTTTGACAATGTTTTATTTGATGATGTATGGCGGAATCAATTTGTGTTGTTTTTTGTTGGCATGGGTAGACAGTCCAGGTTTTCGTCCGCAGTAAGTTGTTTATTGGTTTCGTTTTACACATTAAGTTGCGCGAACAAAATTTGTTTCACATCCCCACCATTTTCTTTTTTATCAAAGGTTCAAGTACTTTTCGAGGAAGACTGCCTTGTTTGGGTTCTTTTGGTGCTCCTTGCTAGGTACGTATATGATCACATGTGTGCTTTATTAGCTGTAGGTGGATATTTTTATGTTTCCTGTACAACTTCTCTAACATTAATAGATGTAACCGTTCGACATATAGCCTTCATGATCTCATGGTTGATGGCCCTCATTGCCGCAGCGTTACTCTTCATCATATTCAAGTATATTGCACTCTCCGCAGAGCAATCTTCGTCTCGATCAAAAACGAACAGCAAAACAATCGACACTGCCACAAACTGGGGGGACGTCTTCGACTCTGTTCGATATAAAATTACCACAGCCATTCTTGCCAGGGTCACCGGAACGGAAAACTTCCACGCCAAGAATTGGAGGCCACAGCTACTCACTGTGGTGGACACAGATGAGGACGGTAAGGTTCTAAATATGGAAGTTATTGCATTGGCGGCTCAGTTCAAGGGTGGGAGGGGATTGAATATGGTGGTTTCTGTTAAGCCAGGATCATTTTTACATAAGGGCACATTTGAGACGAGTCAACATTGCAATGAGACTTTAAAGAAATGTATGGAAACTGAGCGGCTTAAGGTTAGTTCAAAGGGGCCGCGTCTCAGTCTTCAGCGAGGTGAATTCATTGCTCGCACGCACTCACCTGACCAAACACCTCCATTTCTCTCTGTTCGCTAGGGATTCTCTGAGGTTATCATGACCAAATCAAACTATGCAGAAGCAGTATGGGCGGCGGTTTTACATTCGGGACTTGGTCCCGTGAGCCCAAACACAGTCTTATTGGGTTGGTTATCCGATTGGAGGCAAAGAGTGAAACGCGACACAACAGTGCCAAAAGACGATTCATCGTTTTCAGAGTCTCAAGGTCTTTCCGCATGTACTGTAGATGAATTTGTCGATGCGCTGAAGGGGCTCGGAAACATGCAACGCGCAGTATGCATACTGAAAGGAACAAGGTTTCCAAGGCATGGAGATGTTATGCCGCCAGGATCCACCATCGATATTTATTGGGTCGTTGATGACGGTGGACTTTGTCTCTTGTTGAGCTACATTATTTCCAGAAACCCCATTTGGAGACGCGATGTTCGCCTGCGAGTCTTTGCAATGACCACAGTTAATGGTTGTAACCATGAGGACTTGGAAATAGTTGTAACTGATTTCTTGCAACAAATACGGATCAATGCGTCAGTCAAAATAGTCACTGTGCAAGAAGCAGAGCTGGCTGATGATTTCCTAGCTCACAATTGTGTTGGTTGTCCGAAAGGATCTCCTAAACTCACAATTCAAGACAAATTTCATGGGAATAAAGGTGATGACGACATATCAAATGCGTCGTCTGCATCTGATGGTCAATTATTTGGAGGAGGCAAAAAGGCATGTCTGCCTAATCTTGTTGCTGCAGCCGTAGAACGCCGTGATGATCTTCGTGATTGTGCAAAAGAATCAAAACATTGTTATGTTGCGTTTACTGGAACTACCCATCCATCGTTAAACCATGATGTTCTCTCTCTTGAAATGGCCAAAAAATTCAACAAAATCATTAGGCAGGAGAGTCCCTACGCTAGCATGGTGGTAACTCATTTACCTTTGCCACACAAAGCAGTTTCGTCGAATAAATTTATGGAGTATGTTGATGCATTGGTTGAAAACATTGACAATATGTTGTTGATTCAAGGAACAGGAGTGGAATATTTAACCACTGTTGCATAGAGGTTGACTCTTACGACTCATAATTTTAGTTTAGGAATGTCTTGCGAAGAGGTCAATTTTATTGATGAACTAGGACAAAGTTCTTAAAAGTAACTTGATACTTCCTCAGTGACTGTGCCAGTGGAATAGTTAACTACTTTTGTTTCGCAGCATGCGTGCAGCTTCTAACTGAGTGAGCGAACTGTTAGAGGGCAGTGCGAGTTTACTTGGACTTGAATATTAGCCAGAAACCAGAAGGCGCCAACCTGTCAACTTTAGTACAGTCTGATGCAAGCATGTCGACGGGTAATGATTGCAATTATGTATTATCATGACTTATTATGAAACTTATACTATCGCTACATTTGACGGGTATTCATGCGTCTATAACCACGCTTTTGATATACCATACATTTAGATATAACGTGTCAAGATTTTTTCAAAATCTTAGTTGTGTTGGAAATTGAGACCTTCCTCCTTCTTCTCCTTCTCCTTCTCCTTCTCCTCCTTCTTCTTCTCCTCCTTCTTCTTCTCCTTCAGTGAGACAGTTTTTTCACTTTTTGCCAAAACAGGTACTGACTAGAAAGTTGATCTGAAGTTACCTGTAAATAATTCATTTTTCGCTTGGACTTACACGGGTAGTTATAGTGTCTTAAGTATCTACCTACCTTTAAAAATAAATCTTTGTGAATAGCTTACATAACATCGCTATATCGAATAACCTTTTTTGCAAGAATGTTTCTGGAAACTTGAAGGGATCATTAATGTGTCACAAATCATTTTAATGATACGTACAACAATGGTTCTATAAACTTGAAGGGAACGTTCCCTTGTCACAAAAGAGAGTCTAACAAGAGAATGATTTCGATAAGCGAAAAGGGAACCTTTGTAAACTAGTACTTTTATGTAAGAAAAAAATAGTAGAGTCATATATCTTACTTTAAAAATGGGCGAAATGCGGCGGCATGCTTGCGAGCGCGGCGGCGCGCGCCATTGGCAACTGCTACTTTTACTTAAGCGTAGACAAGCAACTATCCCATACTACCTCTAGAGATACAAATCTCATTCTGTCTACTCGCTACAAAAAATCTTGCAGCGGCTGCTGGTAATTTAATAACCTTGGCCATTTCACTAGCAATCCAGTTGCAATAATCGCGGTAAGTTGCAAGCACCACATGTTAAATGCATCGGGTTCTCATTAATGAAAGTGCACTTCGAACAACACCATGGCCCATCGGTACAATCCGTTTCACCAATATGCTGTACTTCGGCATCGTCGCTGGCATTACTAGAGTCTGGGATCAAGTTGTCCTGCACGTCTTCGCGGACGACGTAGTCATGCTGAGAATGATGAGATTTCAACGGTCTATTGCTTTCTTTGTTAGCATTCAACTTCATAGTAGAAAATATTTTTTTCCTGTGGTTCTGTTACTAGACTATTTTCATGAAAATCGTCGTTTCTTCTTTCTGCTTCGACATCACTGTTCTTCGTGCGGTTCCTCCACTCCTGCTTCTCGTTCACTGAAGAAGTGATAACGGATAAAGAATTATGAAGCCCAATATAAATTGCATCCTCCAAATCATCCCATGTGATAAGTTCCCCGTTATCATTAGAATTGAATGGATTCAAGCCGTCAGATTTGAGCTTTGGGCACGAACAATAAAGCTTGCTTTTCTGACGACTTGACCAAAGAGAGCTCTTGCTGTCGACAACAACATCATTTGCGAACTCAAATTCAATGTGATGATGTTTATTTGAATTGGAATCGTATTCAGAACGATTTTCTTCTTGTTGTCGACAATGTAAACGAGATTTTCTAGCCAAGTTCGAGGGAACAGAGATATCATTACTGCTGTTACGGAGTTCGTCCGTTTGCTTGCAGACTTTGGCCAAATCGCTCCCTACATTGGAGTGGGCTCTTTCAAAGAAATCACACCCTGATATTCGTCCAGTTGCAGTCCCCCTTGATGAAGACGACTTGACACTCAGTTCTGATCCAGAGGGAAGAAAAGAATGAGAGCCTAAATCACTTAAATCGCAATGTACACCTTTTTTGATGTAAGTCTGTTCAGATTTTGTGGTTTCCTTAAACGCGTCACAGAAGACTGCCTTCTGCTTTCTTTCTTTGGCCTTCTTCTTTAGATGATGAATGCCGTCTTCGATTGCTATGACACCACCCTCCAGTACAAGGAAGCCATCACCAACGATAGCAGGAAGACTCTTAGATAATTTCCTAACATTTCGTTGTTTCGATAGGGTGTGTCGAACCTTCTTAATAATTCCTGCTTTCTGAGTCTGGCATGGATTCTCATCTGACGTCTCATCAGACTTCTCACGGTCCACGCGCTGTATCGTCATCCCACTTCTTCCTTGAACAATTTGCAGAAACCGTGTATGCAGTTTCTTTTCTAACTTTGGAACACGATCATTATCACAGTTGATATCCAATTCATCAGACCATGACGTATCTAAACTATTATCTTCGCCACTGATACTTTTTGCAGCATCCCGCTGCTCAATGGAATTCTTGTTGGCATCAATGCTGCTGTCAGAGCTACGGTCGGCACCATCTACATCTACACGTGCACTGACATCTGGGTTAGATCTACTCTCAAAACAAACCCCACATTCGGTAGCATCTTCCCATGGTGGAAGCGCAATACTTTCGGTTAGGGCATTATCCCTTTCGTCAATAGAACTTGCAATGCTGTCGGAGGGCGGGAATGCAATACTATCGTCATCCTCTCTTTCACCAGCCTCAGATGGCGGGACAACGATGCTGTCGTCTCTACTTGAGCTGCCTTGGGCGGAACAAATCTTGTTGGATGTCGACACGCCGAGAGGCTCGCCGTTTTCTTTTAACGTGTAGTGATTGTTAGATGTTCGGTAACTATGTTTCGATTGTTTATCCTCGTCATCGCCAGTTGAGAGTTTGTGACTCTCCTTTGTAAGTTTACATTCTTCGTTGCTGCTTTTCTTCGGTGTTGATTGAGCGCAATGAGATTTCGAATTCTTTGTTTTCTTCTCCGAATTCAAGATTTGAATGGCGGAATTTAAGATGATGATTGCCTCGTCAATATCTGGGGGGCCCTTGTGATTGTTTCGTTTTGGCTGGCTAGAACATGTTTTCAACAAATCAGACATGGATGGTGGTATTTTTGATGGTTCGTGTGGTTGCTTCTCAAAATTAGATAGTTCGCCTATCTCTGAAGACTTTCTTTCACTATGCAGCTTGGAATGAAGACTCCCGATATTATCCGCGGCTTCTCTATGAAAGCTTTTTTTGTCTTGGGTGCAATAAGATGTTGATAGTTCAGACACTAACAATGGTGCTATGACTTCATCTTGTCTTCGGTCCTCAGAAGCTGATATTTCACTACTTTCAACATTATCTGCACTCGTTTCATGATTCCTTCTGGTACCTTTCTTCGAATGGGAAACTTTAGCTTCACGCCTCTGCAACGACGACATTGCTTGATCATCCACCAGAATATCGCAATTCAAACTTGTAACAGCGTCATGAGTACAGCCCTCGGGGCTGCTTTCATGACATGGTCTGGAACAACATTTTGGATGTCGATGTTTGTTTTCAGAATCAATTTTTTTGAGAGCTTCGACGAAATCTCTCTCGGAGTGAGACATTTCGAGAGCTTCATTCTTTTCGCTGTATTTTTTACTCAATTGCTTGACATGAGACTTGACATCCATGGCCGACTTTTTGACAATGCACGAGCCATCGCGGGCTTGACCATTAGAAGGTATCATGTCGTCGGTTACGTTGTCACTACTTCAATTGTGTCTTCTTAAACGAGACTTAGACAATTCCGTCGACGATGCAGGCGTTCTGTCCATTGAGACGGCTCTCCCATGAATCAATACATCGACATGAGGTGCTTGCTCAACTTCTGAAGGATCATTGTGACTTTTGTTCGATCGCTGGAAATTAGAGTTTGTGTCTTGACTTGATTTCCTGTTGTTATTGGTGACTTCATTAGCTTGACTGACAAGAGTTTCTGTGGCGTCTTCAAGCCTACTTTGCTTGCATCTTCTCAGGTGAGACTTTGACGATTCTGCTATTGACGGCGCTGCTGGTTGGTCCAATGAGTCTGCTCCTTCTGGATTCGAGGCATTGGGAGCTTGCTCAACCTCTGGGGAATAATTGTGACTCATTTTGTTAGATCGCTCGGAGTGTAAGTTCGCATCTCGAAGTGATTTCTTTTTGGGATTGGAGACGTCATGAGCCAAATTAAGAACAGTTTCTGTAGCTTCAAGGTTAATTTGGTTGAGTCTTCTTGAACGAGACTTTGACGATTCTGCTGTTGGCGACGCTGCTGCTTGGTCCATTGAGACTGCTTTCTCGCGATTCGAGACATCGGGTGCTTGCGCACTGGCAGAATCACTGTGACTACTTTCGTTAGATCGCTGACAATGGGAGTTCGTACCTTGACTTGATTTCTTGTCGTGATTTGAGACTTCATGAGCTTGATGAAAAAGACTCTCTATGGCTCCTTCAGGGCTACTTTGGTTACTTCTTCTCAAACTACATTTTGACGATTCCGCTATTGCTGCCGCCGGTGCTTGATCAAAGCATGCTACCTCTTGATTCGAGACATTAGGTGCTTCTTCAACATCTGCAGAATCGCCGTGATTGCTCTCGTTTGATCGCTTGAGGTGTGAGGTGGCATCTCGACGGGATTTGTTTGGAGACTTTGTGAGCCTTGTCAGCAAGATTTTCTACAAACTTTTCGCTAGAAGCACTTGAATGAATGTTGGTTGATTTCTGATCCACAGCTTCTTGCAGTTCACTTTCCACATCTAAAACTTTGTCACTTTGAGACATATGTTCATTGTCATCGTCGTCACAGTCGTTATCATACGGCAACGGATTGTCGTTCCATGCAGCGATGGACAAAAGCGACTGATCCAAATCATTCACAACCGACTAATACGAAGAGTCAATCTTGCTGCTCTCTTCAAGTATGGGCGGCAAAATGCTGCAAATGCTGACCATGCCCCCCTGTCGATGAAGTCCGATTTGCCGTTGGTAGCTACTGCTGTTCGAATGATCATGGTGCTTCGCGTCGCTCCCCCTTTGCCTCCCGGCAGAAGCATCGTCGTCTGTTTTGACTTCGTCCTGCGTGAAGTTTGACGGATTGCTGCCCTGATAGCTGCTGCTCGAGGAGGTGGATTCTTCGTCTCTGTCTCCATTCGATACGGACTTGGTCCAGCGGGGCATTTTGTCGCTACTGCAGTCGGAGTTGACCGGAGTGGGCTTGCCGTCGCGAGCTGCAGGCAGACTGCCGAGCCTCGCGATGCCGGCCTCGATCTGGATGTCGAGAGCCAGGTAGCTGTCCGACAGCTTCGCGCTGTTCTCGCTGGTGCTGCTTTCTACAGAGGCGCGGCGGCTGCGGCGAGGCGCGGCGTGCTTCTGGACATCGCCGATGTCATTGCTAGACTCCTCGTTCTGATGCGTCTTGGCGGGCAAGTCGGTGTGGCCGTCGGCGTCGTTCTCGCGGTCGTCATCGTCTTGTGAGCCCAAAGTGTACTTGATCACAAAGATGAATTCCGGGGGGTGGAACTTTTCGTGCTCGTCTTTATTTCTTGACTTCCCGGAATGCAAACTGGACCTCCTGCGATGCCTGGCCTTGACGACCGGCTCGTTGTTGTCGCAGGTGGGTTCGTCAAAAGCCTTGCCAGAAGGATCCATGCTGGTTTGCAGACCTACATTGGACAGGGCCTGTCGATTCATTCCTTGTCTAGTATCGTCATGTTGTCGAATTGTCTAGTGGTTGTTGAATGAGTTCTAAGAACAACATGTCTTACATTAAAAGTAACAGAAAAAAATAACACAAGTCATCCTCCACTCTCCAATCACTGTGACTTGCACAGAGGATGCCACACCATGGTGCATAAACTCTGTTTTGTTCATTATGTTATTTGAGCGAACAACGAATAAAATTATCACGTGTAAAAATCGTGTAGATATGGTACCATATTGTACAGTTGACGCAGAGAAGAATTAGTCCCCTTTAGGCATCCATGTCCGACGATGGAGTACAGAATATTGATCTGTCCGAAAGCTTTTTCGTTAAATAATGGTGTTTAAAGTCACGTTTCCTATCATGATAGCATCACTAATGCTTCGCATACTTACCGTACAGAGTCCATGGAGATGCGGGAAAGTAGTGGTTCACGTCCTATGTGTCAAAAAATATCTCATTTGGAATTCAAGACATAGTTCCTGTGCTCAAAAATATCACTGCAGAAACTTACAATGATCCTTGTCTAAAACATCTCTGTAGGAAATTATCCTTGGAACAAAAATCTCAGTAGGATTCTTCCCGGAACCAAAATTACAGTAGGATTCTTCCCAGAACCAAAATCCCAGTAGGAATGTTCCCGGAACGAAAATCTCAGTAGGAACAGAGCAAAATCGCAGTAGGAACAACACTATTCATGATCTCACTGTCTTAAATTGTTTCATGTGTGATAAAAAGTTGTAAGCTTGTTCCTAGAGACATAGAAAATGTTCATATTGTTCCTTTTCTTATCAAAAAATGGATATTTGTTCCATATATGATGTAAAACTGTGTTTTTGTTCCTAGTGAGACATATTAGAGCTCTGTTCCTACCTAGATTCAAGATCCAAACAAGATGTGGTGCAGATATCTCCTGTTTAGATAAAAACACAAAAAAATCATAGCATGATCCGCACAGGATTGAATTATGGCCTATCCCTCCCAGACATATGATTCCTGCAACTCCCATTACTTTATACGATTCCTACGACTTGCTTGCTGTCCTCTATGTCACGCTGAGCAGCATAGCCGCTGGCCAAAAAGGGGTTCTCACCAGTGATTAAGCCCTTTCATTGACTCCAGTCTTATTGTTCACTTCTGCAGATTCCAAATCTAAGAGTCAAAATTTCCTAAGTAAAAATGACAATACGTTAGATTGTACTGATTGCTACCAACAGAATGAAGTAATTGTACTCACTCACTATTGGATGCACCCTACTCATTGATCAAACCCATAACTCAACAATCAAAGTGCGGTAACAATCAATCAAATCATGTTGATGTGCACCCTACTCATCAATCAAACCCATCAGTCAACAATCAAGGTGCGGTTACAATCAATCAAATCATGACCACATCAACTTCTCGTTCTTGATTATTCTTCCCATCAACAAAGACAAGAAATACCAAATAGCAATATCACTCATCCATTAAAAGTGTTAAACAACGATGATATCTTTGGTATTCACCAGATGTCAACCACAAACTCCCAGTCGACCTATGCAATCCTCTACAAACTTGTATCATTTTGGCTGGGGAATGCTTCATACATCTCTTGAAACTGAGACATTTCTTCTTCCTAAAGATCACTTTCTTGGAAGGGAACAACATGATTACTTCTCTGAATATTAGAAAGATCGACCTCTAGCTTTTCCTTGTTAGCAATTCATAACATTCATATCTTTTTCACATCGTACTACTTCCGTACATCAATAATCTCTGCTTCCTTAATTTCTTCTGTGGCCATGGTGATATTGAATGCTCAGAAGATGGGACAGGGAATCAAACTTTTCCAAGGTCAACATGTTTTGATGTACTGTCGAGTTGGTCAAAAAATTTGCAGTGTAACGGATCGATGACGAGGAGACATTTCTGTTGACCGGTATTGCAGGCTCCTACGATAACCAAGGACATTTCGCACTACAAGCTTGACAGGATAAGAGCCAAAATAGATGTATGGATTGCTTCTTTTCTTGTCATCATAGTATTTCAGGTGAGGTATCAATTCAATGAGGCCGAAGTCTTCTTCAAGCATCTCATGAAGAATTTTGAAAGAAAGTACGCATGGCCGTGATCACAATCTCGAGTAATGTGGTGTTTCATTGTATTGTGCTGTGAGTTAAAGAACTCATAGTATCCCTGAAAACATTCATAGCACATCTTATGATCAAGGCACAAGAAACGATCAAAATGATTAGGAAATACATGAAAGCCGTAAGCTGATCTAACTTTTGTCTCGTGGAAACAAAATTGGGAATCAAAAACTTTCAGAGAAACAAGAGTCTTGAAATGCCCATTTTCAATAAAAAATGTTTCATTTTCTCTGCGTACTCTTTGACTTTATTGCCGTCAAATAATGGAAAAGTAATGCGTTGTCTCCTGACCCCTGTTTTGTGTGATCCCTTGAAAAATTTCTGGTGACCCCAACCTTCAACTATAAAAGAATCAGTTGATTGTGAGGATACATGATTGCTAAAACATGTATATGAACGACACAACTTTACCTTTTTCGACATCAACAGTCTATTAATCTTGTGTGTCTTCAATTTTTCTTTCTTTGCTGTCTTGATGGCAATTTTTGCCTTGCGTTTTTGTTGCTCAAGAGAAGTATCTCCTTCGAAAGTGTACAAGTGAAATGTAGAACCAGACCCCGTGACAGAGGACTTACGAGAAAAAAATTATTTTCTACCACCAGAGAAGACTCGTTGCCTTCAGAATCCACCTGAAGTTGTAATTCAAACTCCAACATTTCAATTTGATGCAATCCACTGGTGTATGCTTTTTCAATAGGTGTGAGCTTGTTCTTGTTTTCATGTTTCTGTTTGATTCTAGTATTTGGCTCCAAGAAACCATCGTTACACCCTCGTCATATGGAGATAAGTCTGAACTTGCCGCTAATGCAAAATTGTTGGATCCATAATATGATACGATATACTTCAGTGGGTTTGTGAATGGATCTCTGAAGTGTTTATGAGTGTGACACCTCCGCTCATTAAGGCACTCATGCTCCGACATTTCAGTGGGATCAATGATTATTGAAGGCCAATGGTATTGTTTCCATTGAGTAAAAACATGATCACCAACTCTGTCCTTGTGAGTATCATCCACTTGGGCCCACATCTCCAATACACTCTTCATTTCATTGTCATAGATGTGCATTGCTCGCATCGTGGGGCCAATATTCTGGTTGAGTAGTACACATTTATAACGAATTCTGGAAGAGAGTAATTGTTTTGCATGGTAGCCATCCACTGTCCCATCCGGAAAATCGATCCAGAGTTTTGCCTGGTATCCATCTCTTTGATCATCCGGAATATCAGTCGACTTAATGGTTGTAGTCAACTCAGGCAATCTGGCTGCCTCTTGATCCATATGTACTTTAGATACTTCCATTGGATCTTGAGCGTCAGATTGAGTTTTTTGGGCCTCAGGCAGTGGTTGAATAAGATAGTGATCTATCTCTTTCAGAGCATTTTGGAGTCTGACAACCAGACCCTCTTGAACATCCATGCTTTCTGGTGATTCCGGCAGAAGCTTACAAAGATCAGGATCGATGTCGTTTGAGTAATCTTCAGGAAAAGGTGAAGTATTTCTTGTTTGATCATATTTTGACTGGTGGACATGTGTTGATGTTGTATCTATGGTACCAACTGCGAAGGTGGCTTCTTTTCTACTTGTCACAACATACTATTCCAATGTGGGCATGTGATACGATGAGAAGCAAAGCAGACACTCATACTCCACTTGATAGCTGCAAGAATTATTAATTTCCATTGACATTCGCCTTTTTGATACTTTTCGACAATCAGTTATCGTTTACTTGCTTTCTTATTTTACAATATATAGGAATCGTTATTATCCTATCCAATGACATGACACACCAAAAATTAAGCATTGGATCTTTCAAAACACAAAGGAATCAATATTAATAAATCAGAACAATTTCCGATCCACAGAATTCGGATGTCAACGATTCATTGAATCATCCTCAAATCCTTGCCAAATTGAGAGAAAGCTAGTGGAAAGCAAGCAAAGACAAAGATCACTTTTCATTCATTTTCCCCTCATAATTTTCATTTCCGATAATCTCCAGAACCTCCGTCAACACACCATCATGTTGTTGACAAGGAACTGGAAAAAGTGCAAAATGACTCCTGTGGTCCACCATTACCACCACCTTTGTGCCATTACCACCATCCTCATCAAAGACTTACCAGTTGATTATTGTCTTGCTTTCAAAAGCTTTTCCGTGAGTGTAAACCTGCTTATTCTATTCCAACTTATCAAAATCTTCTAACAAATTGCCGTGTCCTTACACAACAGGTTCCATTTTGAAGTTTCATTTTGTTTACTCATCTCTCTCTCTCTCTCTCTCTCTCTCTCTCTCTCTCTCTCTCTCTCTCTCTCTCTCTCTCTCTCTCTCTCTCTCTCTCTCTCTCTCTCTCTCTCTCTCTCTCTCTCTCTCTCTCTCTCTCTCTCTCTCTCTCTCTCTCTCTCTCTCTCTCTCTCTCTCTCTCTCTCTCTCTCTCTCTCTCTCTCTCTCTCTCTCTCTCTCTCTCTCTCTCTCTCTCTCTCTCTCTCTCTCTCTCTCTCCTCTCTCTCCTCTCTCTCTCTCTCTCTCTCTCTCTCTCTCTCTCTCTCTCTCTCTCTCTCTCTCTCTCTCTCTCTCTCTCTCTCTCTCTCTCTCTCTCTCTCTCTCTCTCTCTCTCTCTCTCTCTCTCTCTCTCTCTCTCTCTCTCTCTCTCTCTCTCTCTCTCTCTCAGCATTCAAGAGATGCAAGGTATCAGGACGAGGGGCACAGTTGGCCTAATAAACGGGTTGTTTATCACGTTCAGCTATTGAGCACTGATCGTTTGGCGGCCAGTTCCACCACATGAAGAGGATCCACCTTTTTAGTGAATCGAAGTGTTACTGAGTGTAGAGGTTTCTGGATATGACTGCTGTTGCTGTTTCAGTGATGCAAGGTCATATGTCAAAAAGCAAGAACTGAGGATTCTAGGGTGCAACAGAATTGCTTTTAAAGTGATTCAATCATCAATTGGTGCTTTCAACTTGTTTGTTTGGTCAGATCTGTAACTAGTCTTTATAGGTTAAACTAAACTTGCATTGGAACCAAGATGCAACTGGAGTAAGAGTTCACTTTTGCAATGTGTACATTGACATTACTTGCATCTGCCATTGTTTCTTTGGTCATCAAGTCGTACTTCAGATTTGAAGAACCATCGCATCCAAAGATCCATCTGACTCATTTATGAACACTTTTCTTTTTGGCCTATTGACCCACTTGATTGAATCTAAATTCTTGTTTTTCAATTCACTTTCAAAGCATCAACACTCCATAGCTCCCCTTAGCTCATTCTGGAAGCCAAAAACCTTGAATGCTGCTTGAAGTCACACCGCATCAAGCACATAGGATTGACATAGGCCAAGAATCAGCCCATTTTTGTACCCTTTGGTACAAATGCCAAAAGGATCATTCTCAGGACTCCCCAGCAAGAGAGTTTGCTGCCCCTGATCCAAAAGGCATGGACTCCCCAACACAGGAGTCCACTGCCCTACTCCCAACGACGTGGATTCCCCAACACAGAAGTCCATAGCCCAAGCAAGGGAACACCCTTGAGAAGGGTAGGAGCATACCGATTGTGTGTAGAATCCACACAAATTTTGGTTGCATCATGAGGATTGGAATTGCAGTTCCACTGCCCTTCTATCCTGACAACTGGAGCAAAATAAGCTCATAAATTAAAATCTTCGACACCTGTCGAACCTACCAATATTTTTTGAGTGATATTTTTTTGCAACAACCGGCTCAGGTCACTGTCTTAAGATAGCCGTGGTGCGACCTTTGTGCACCAAAGCCATCGACATCCAACCCCACCAATACAAGGTATGATTAATTTTTTTTGATCCCGAGCAGCAATTTTAACTTTTTTGGGTCAGCGATACTCTTTTGTGTGATAGGCAGTCTCTCCAAAATCATCTTTGCGATCGACGAATTCCTTCAGTTTTGCGATCAACGTGCTCTCTAAAAATTATCTTGCAATCGGCCATTTAAGCGATCATCTTCGAGCGATCGACTTCAGCAATCGGGGATTCCAACGAGTCGGATTAATTTTGCGATCGAGAGTTCTCGCAAAATTGTTGGAAGCAAGACTTTCAAGAAATAGAAAGCAAAGAAGAAAAATTTTAAAAAATAAAAATAAAATATTCTTTTTTGAACTAACCTCCACAGGGCACCCAAGACCTTTTTCAAGGCCTTGTTTTATAGTAAGCCCCTTGGAGAGGCAATTGCAAGGATGTCGGCAAACAAGTCTAGCCCAGAAGGCCTCAAGCCACAAGAGTGTGAGAGGAGCTCTGGGAGGTCCAAGCCACCCATCTCCTATATTCCTAGTGCCATGGACACCAGCAAGGTGGTCAACAAAATCAAGGTCTCTAACAAAATGAACTTGGCCGTTACTGTCTCCAATGAAGGAAGTCCAGAACAGTTCCTGAACCATGTTCAGACCTCACTAGAGATAATTACCCAGAGAGGACTGGACACGGATTATGACAAAGCCTGTAAGGCAGACCTCAAGACTGAGGAAAAACTGACTGCAGCCACTGCGGCCAATGCCAAGTTGGGAACGGACAACAATGCTCCCATCCTCCAGGCATGGACCAAGGCGACTGCTGCCAAAATCCGTACCAAAGAGGTCATAGAGTCCGCTGGCCAAGCGATCTTCTTGCAGTATTCCACTCAACTGTCGGAAATTGCTCGTCATCCTTGGACCACCATCATCAGGGAGCAGATCAACTACGAGGCCTGGACAGATGTTTATGGGATCAAACACCCCACAAAATGCCCGGCATCTTGGAACTCCTTTCAGGAGTGTGTCCAGTTGCATCTGCAGACTGTCTTTAGGACAGATGTAGTGGAACAGGAATGTTTCTATATCAGCAATGGGCTGAAGAAACCAAACAGGGTACCCATCAGGGACTTTATGCAGAGGATCCAATGCCTTAACGGGTATGTGGAACTCTTGCCGTGCCTGGTTCACTCTTCGAAGGCTGCAAAGTTGACGAAAGTATGCGGGCCCTTTGATGATGCCGACTTGGCGAGCCACATCCTCAGGATGGTTCCTAGGAACTGGCAGGACCAATATAAGCTCAGTGGAGCCTTGGTACCACAAAGTGTCAGGGAACTTCTTGAAGTCCTTGAACACATCGAGAAGGCCTACCCCACCAAGAAGGTTGGAGAAGGACCCAAGAATGCAGCCAAGTCTAACGGCTTGCTAAAAAGAAGATGATCTCTTTTAGTCACTGGATTCCTAAGAGACGTCACATAGAGAAGTACTGCTCTCTCCATAAGAAACATGGGGGCGCACATACCACCTAGAACACTGAGGATTGCTGGAAGTATGAATCCAATGGGACCCTTCAAGGAGGAAAAACAAAATGGAGCCTAGTATGGACCAGAGAGACCTGCTGGAGGAGGAAGTAGCTATGTGCTAAAATCGACAAACTTACAAAGTCCAACAAGAAAATGAAGTGCGCTATCAGCAAGAAGAAGCGTAAGCATCACAACATGAGCGACAGTGATGATTCAGACTCATCCTGAGATGATGGGTTGGGGAGTACTAAGAAGTTGTGTAGTAAAATCGATTGTAATGACATCATGAACACTTATCTTATTCCAATTAAAACTTCCCCAAGTGCTAGCATAACATATTCTGATTCAAACAATTTCAATTTGAATCCAGCAGAAGACCTAGGAAATCTTCCAGCTGACCCAACACAGAGTGAAGCAATTGCCGAATTGTTGAACCCCAAACTGTCGGGTGATCAATAGTGTGAACCCCCCTTTGACAGGTAAAGAAGGGTGGGTCACTGCTATAGTAGCCAAATCACGTTACAAAATGACTGAAAATCCAGCCTGTAAAAACCTCGAACACTCTACAGGGCATTGTACCAGTAACACAGTCATCAGGATCCTACTCAATAGTGGATCTGATGGTGATCTCCTGTTCCATGCAAAAGGAACAAAGAACCACTTTCCCTACTTGACTAGGCAGGTGCCAAAGTCTTGGCATACATCAAATGGGAGCTTCCTAACCAAAGGAAGGAGCGAAGTTAACATAATGTTCTTTGACTATTCGAACAGTAAGGAGTGCGTAGCGACTCCAGATGTAGTAGAGTACGATAAGAAGAAAGTGACCAAGCCAGTGTTTGACCTCATTCTTGGATGTAAAACCATGAAAGAGCTCGGAATTGTTCTAGATTTTTGAACAAAAGAAATTACCATTGATCACATCATTTTGCCAATGAGAGATATCAATAGTCTGTCCCTATCAAACATGGATGAAGCTTGGGCTGTCAACAACAGCATGGCAAACAAACTGCAAAGTACGCAGGAAGCGACACAATGGGTAGTAAAAATCATAGATGCAAATTATAAACAAGCAGACCTCCAATCAATTGTTAGCACCAATTTTACTCACCTTAGTCTCCAAGACCAAAAGTCGTTACTGGAGTTGCTCACAGAGTTTGAGGAACTTCTTGACGGAAAACTAGGTGATTGGAACACAGAGCCCGTGACTTTTGAACTCAAGGAAGGCACTAAACCATATCATGGTAGGGCATACCCAGTACCCAAATCACGTACAGAACCGACTATGAAAGAATTAAATCAATTATGCGGACTGGGAGTGTTGGAGCTTCAGCCCAAATGGGAATGGGCGTCACCATCATTTATCACTGCAAAGAAAGACAGAACGGTACGCTTTCTCACTGATTTTAGAGAAGTAAATAAACGACTAGTCAGAAAGCCGTTTCCAATACCCAAAATCAGTACAGTTCTGCAAGAGCTAGAAGGATTTACCTATGCTACAACCCTAGATTTAAACATGGGTTATTATAACATTATGGATCCCGATTCATCCAAAATATGTACCCTCATTTTCCCATGGGGCAAGTATTCTTACCTCCAGTTGCCAATGGGCATCTCATGTTTGCGAGGCATCTTTCAAGCAAAAATTTCAGCACTAATGGTAGCCTTGCCTTGGAGTGTGTAAGAGCTTACCTTGATGATTTGTTATGCATCACAAAGGCAAGCCTGGAAGACCACCTTGACAAATTGAAAATGGTGCTTACCAGACTACGTGAGGCGGGCTTGCGAATCAATGCCCAAAAATAGTCTTTCTTTGCCATAGAAATTGTATATCTAGGTTATACCCTCACACGAACAGGGATTAAACCTCAACAGAAAAAGGTACAAGCAATTCTTGCAATCTCGCCGCCAAAAGACATCAAAGACCTCGGTAACTTCCTGGGCATGGTCCAGTATTATAGAGATCTTTGGGCAAGACGTAGTGAAGTGCTTGCCCCACTCACCTCACTGGTAGGAGAGTGTGGTCACACCAAGGTCACCAGAGCCAATCAGACAAAGAAACGTCCATGGTACTCGGACACAGTGCATCAAAAAGCATTCGATGATGTTAAGACTACAATTGCCAATGATGTAGTCTTGGCCTACCCAGATTTTTCCAGGGAATTTGAGGTATACACTGATGCCTCGTCTACACAACTTGGATCAGTTATCACCGAGGGTAATAGGCCCCTTGTGTTTTTCAGAAGGAAACTGATGACGGCGCAACAGAAATACAGCGCGACCAAACTTGACAGCGCATCAGAAATACAGTGTGACCGAACTTGAACTACTGGCCATAGTGGAGACACTAAAAGAGTTCAAAGGCATGTTGTGGGGACAAAGATTAAAAGTCTATACAGACCATAAAAATCTAATCCAAGATGCCCTCGGATTAAGGTCTGACCGTGTCTACCAATGGAGATTGCTCCTCGAGGATTTCGGCCCCAAATTGTTTATAATAAAGGCACACATAATGCTGTTGCCAACGTCATCTCTTGTTTAGACATCGGACCCATTCCAAGTGAGCATGAAAACTGGATGACGTTAACAAAATGCTGGTGTTATTACACCATGCAAGTTGAGAATGCAATTGACACCCCTGCATACCAAGAGGAAATGAATCTGGTATTTGCAAACCGCAACAAAGAAGACGCAATCTACCCATTAAGGGTACAAGAGATTGCCCAAGCACAAAAACTTGATGCCAGTTTGAAGTCGCTTAAAGATCAGTACTCGACACAATTGGTCAAGAATACAGAACTCCTGTACAAGGATGGAAAAATGATCATTCTAAAAGAACTCAACACCGTGCAGTTAGTTGGTACCACTACTATCTACAGCACCCTGGACACACTAGACCCTTTGTGCTGTGATGTACTGGAAAGATATGTGAAATAATTATACCGTCCGTAAATATGTCAAAAACTGTCATGCATGCCAAGTCAACAAGAGGCATAAGCATAAGTATAGGAAACTCCCTACTAAGATTGCCATCACAAACCCTTGGGAAGTTCTATGTTTGGACCTGATAGACCCGTACACAATCAAAGGTAAAGATGGTACAGTAATTGATTTCATGTGTCTGACTATTATTGATCCAGCTTCAAGTTGGTTTGAAATAGTTGAACTGCCGGTAATCACTGAGTTGATTATTCCCCTGGATACAAACGGGTGTAATAGGGCACAAAGAACCATGAAGAACCTATGTTAGCATACTTTGATACATTATCAGCAACGATCAGCAACTTAGGGAACAAGACTTGGTTTAGTAGGTATCCACGTTGTCAATACATAATTTATGACAATGGAAGCGAATTCAAACTTCACTTCAAAGCCCTATGTGAATCATATGGGGTCATGAGTAAGCCTACCAGTGTCAAGAATCCACGCGAATGCTATTCTAGAACAAGTGCATCAGGTGATATCATCTATGCTCCAGACAGCTGCCCTTCAGTAGAGCCAAGCAATATAGAGACGTTCGTTACGACTGTTGCTTGGGCCATTCGCTCAAGTTACCACAGAGTACTAAAAGCCTCCCAGGTGCAGCCATTTTTTGACGGGATATGTTGTTCAACATTCCCTTCTTGGCTGACTGGAATAAAATTGGAGAATATTGGCAACACCAAACAGACCAAAACACAGAATGGGAAAATCGCTCACAATGTGATTGGGACTACAAAATTGGTGATCAAGAAATACTAATTAGAGATGGTATACTCCGCAAAGGTGAAAGTAGAAATAAAAGTGATCCTTGGACTATAATATCAGTTCATACAAATGGCACCATCAGGATTCAATGCGTAACAAATCGGAAAGATTGAATATACAAAGAGTTACACCTTTTTTTAACAACCAAACTTAAAACCCTCATAATGTCAGTTTTCAAGCAACAAAAACGACCTCTCCCTCTTCACACAACTCTTATTTGTTAAACATATTTAACAAACTCTTTTGTTTGTTTTAGTTCTCACATGAGAATGTTTTTCCCACCTAATAGCGCTTAGGTTTTTTGCTCCATTTTTTCCTGATATTCCATTCATGGGGGCGAGTGACATAGGCCAAGAATCAGCCCACTTTTGTGCCATTTGGTACAAAAGCCAAAATGATCATTCTCAGGACTCCCCAGGAAGAGAGTCAACTGCCTCTGATCCAAAAGGCATGGACTCCTCAACACAGGACTGCATTACTTAGTAACTAAAAATGTGTTTACTGGAGGCATACTGGAAGTGTACAGGTGAGTAATCGGAAGTGTATGGGAGGGTTACCGGAGTGTACGGGAGGGTTACCGGAGTGTATAGGAGGGTTACCGGAGCACACCGGAGAGCTACCGGAAGGTACGGGAGGGCTACCGGGTCTGATATACTGTTGGACTACAGTAATATTGAGCGGAGTATGTGCAACCGGATGTGTATAGGTGAGTTACTGGCAGTGTATGGAAGGGTTACCGGAAGTTTACAGGAGGGTTTCCAGAGCATACTGGAGGGCTACCGGAAGGTATGGGAGGGCTACCGGGTCTGATATAATGTTGGACTACAGTAATATTGAGTGGAGAATGTGCAATTTATCTTAACTAATAAAATTAAACATACTACATCATATAAATTCTGGGCCCGCCCCTCACATTGCCCACCATCCCGAGCCCACCAAAATGACACACATGCCACAATTTCAGCCCCAAGCTAAAAAACGATACTCTGGACCATCTGCACCAAGGTAGAAGGAAATCAAACATTTAATTGAAAATTAGATGTAGTCAAAATAATTGCATAATAGGTTGAAAAAATTGATATGCCGCTGCCAATTGTCGTTGGCTACAATAAGGTGCCAGGCGGAATGCCGAACTCAGTCTGTGGGCTGAGTTTTGGCCATTCCCATGGTTGGCCTGAAAGTAATTCAATTTAAGATTAGATGTATTCAAAACAAGCGTAAAAAGGATTGAATTTGCAATGACTCACCTTCAAAGTATACCCGCCGCTGCCAATTCATGTTAGCTACACGGCGGTGCCAGGAGGAATGCCAAACTCAGTCTGTGGTTTGAGTTTCGGCCGTTCCCGTGGTAGGACTGTAAATATTTAATTGAAAAAATTGATGTGTTGTGAGTATATTGCTTAAAAACGGGACAAGTTAATAATTACTCATCTTCACAATATACCCGCTGCTGCTAATTGTTGTTGGCTTCGTAGCGGTGCCAGGTGGGATGCCAAACTCAGTCTGTGGTTTGAGTTTTGGCTGTTCCTGTGGTTGGCCTGTAAATATTTAATTGAAAAAGTTATCTGTGCTGAGCATATTGTTAGAAAACAGGGCGAGTTCATAATTACTCACCATCACAATTTACCGACTGCTGCTATTTGTTGTTGGCTTCTTAGCGGTGCCAGGCGGGATGCCAAACTCAGTCTGTGGGCTGAGTTTCAGCCTTTCCCGTGGTAGGCATGTAAATATTTAATTTGAAAAAATGGAGGAGTTGTTTGTACATGAATAGAAAACAGGGAAAGCTCATTAGCTTTCACATTAAAAACTGACCGTCCGCTGCCAATTGTTGTTGGCTACACGGCGGTGCCAGGCAGGATGCCAAACTCAGTCTGTGGGCTAAGTTTCGGCCGTTCCCCCAGTAGGTCTGTAAATATTTAATTAAAAAAATATTGATGTGTTGTGAGTTGTGAGTGTATAGTTTGAAAACAGGGCAAGTTTAGAAGAACTTACCCTCATTTTTCACCAGCCCCTCCCAAATGATGTTGTCTACATGGCCGTGCCAGGTGGGAAGCCAAATTCAGTCTGTGGGCTGAGTTTTGACCATTCCTGTGGTAGGCCTGTAAATATTTAATTGAAAAAACATTATGTGTGCTGAGCAACAATACTGTAGAAAAGGGCGAGCTGATAAGAACTCACCTTAAAAATTGACCTGCCCTGCCAATTGTTCTTGGATACATGGCAGTTCCATTCGAGATACCAAACTCAGTCTGTGGGCTGAGTTTCAGCCGTTCCAGTGGTTGGCCTGTAAATATTTAATTGAAAAAAATTGATGTGTGCTGAGTTGAATAATTGAAAACAGTGCAAGTTTAGAAGAACTTACATTCATATTGCGCCCGCCTCTGCCAATTGTTGCTGGCTACATGGCGGTTCTGGGCGGGACATCAAACTCAGTCTGTGGGCTGAGCTTCGGCCGTTCCCGTGATGGGATGGCAGGGTATCAATGTCATTGAAAACATTGGGCGCAAAGAGATAGAAGTGAGAGAGAAGTGAGAGTGTGCCCTCCCTACAGTTGCTGCTAATTCAAGCACCTGTGTTGTAGCACTGTACCGGTTAACAGAGTGAGGTAAGGCAATACAAAGGAATAAATATCAATCATGTAGGCACGCGTTACCAAATTTCAGCCCCAATGTGTTTGTGTTATTCTTGTGTTCAGATTTTTGTGGTGCAGTCACTTCTGATAGTACTTATACTTCCTAGGCCTAGACAGTGAATGAGACATACATCTGGAATGGGAATTATCTAAGTTTGTACTTAATTCCCATTTGGACACCTAGCCAGTGAATGTTGTACTTGTGGGACAGGAATTCTCATTCATATTTAATTCCTATATGGAGGGTGTTCAAAAAGTGGCAGAACATGTAATATAAAACCAGCCGATTTGAAAATACAAATAGGGTCAATAAGCCATCACCAAAACAATTCAAAGACCAAGCCTAGAATTGTCACCCAAACTAGTCCCAACAGCTGATCTTCCTGTTTGTAACTCGTGATTCCCAAAATGTCAGTCATGAACCACACGGACACTTGGAAGATTTCTTTTGCTTCAAAGCTTAGCATGATGAATATAACTATGGCTTATACACTGTATTAAAAATCTGTAACTCACCCGTACACTCTTGAAACTTCTGGTAATCTCCCTGTACACTCTGACGTTCCGGAAGGTTACGGGTGTTTTTCGTTTGCAATGAACATGCCATCATGAATGGCTTAGCTGTTACAGGCTATGTATACCTTATTTCTCCAAGCATTTCTATTTATACTACACTTACACTTTTTGAGACCTTCAGAGTAAAGGTCGTGAGTCGTGACCACAACTGTGACAATAAAAGCAACAAGTGCAGCATCTGCAGAGTGTACTTTGACTCAGAGTTGTTTCTGGGAACATCATGCCCTGCCTGCACAAAGTCAACAAGTTGAGAATGTCTTTACTTTGGATGAACTGATGTTGCTATGACATCATCAATTGGATGATGATATCATACTAGAAGAGATATCACAAGTTATGTGTCTGAGAGTGGCAAGCTCTCTCCTCATGTAAGTATATTTATATACTTTTTCATAAGTAAAAATTACAAAAACTAGTGCAAGTATAGTATAAGGTATGTCATGCCGCTTTAAGTACCTATGTGTAAGTATAAAAGAAATAATATGCAGGTTTAATGTATATAATATTATGTGTGAAGACTGACCTCTAACTAATGTTGTTACTCGTATGGTATATGTACTGATAAACACAGACAACATACATCAATACTCTTATAACACACAGGAATTATTGTGTTCAATGTTAAGGGGCTCTATTTGCACTTGTTTTTGTGCACTTGTTTTTGTTCTCGTATAATTTTTTTCTAGGGCGCGTGTTCCTTAGTTACCTTCAAATTTTTTTCTTTGTGCACAATTTCCCTCACAACCCGATATGAAAATCTTGTGATGGGGTTGCTGATTCTTGTGTCCTCCTACACCGTCGGACCACAGAATCTCACATCGTCCTTTTTGCGGTCTCATGTGTCCAACACCACAAATTCTATGATGTTATCACACTGTCCTTGTTAATACATGCATAAACAAGGTTTGTTCTCACAGATTTGTACCCTGATAATGGCATCTATGCACTCAAATGCCATGAACTCTCCCTCTCCTTCTTTTGACACTTCTTCCACTCCCCAATGTGTCGATGACAGCAGTCCCCCACCCCTTATTTCTCTGTGCAATAGGCTATCACTCCATTTTTCTCATCAGCGTCATAGCAGTCATTTGACCCCCACATGTCTCACAATCTCAGAGGTGCATCTACTCTTTTGGACCGTTCTCCACCAGGGGCTTGAAGTGACTCTAATGGTAGTTATGATGATGATAGTACTTGGGATTCTGATGACCACAGTGTTGATGACTGTCTTCTCACTGGAAACATGCCAATTCTTATCTTATTACTTGCGACAGCCACAATGTTGCGTTCTTAGCTATTGAAGAACAATTCTGTGGTCATATCAATTCAGCATTATATAAAGCTAATATTATGATAAATAGTTTATATTAATTGATGGCATTGACCGACACTTATTCATCAAGAACACAAGATGTCTAGGACATGTCCAGGACGGTGTCTTTTTCAACAATTTTTGGATGCGGACATCATGGACATGTGAAACTATGGTCATGCCATCATTGAATAACTTGCCTCAACCTCTCAACTCTCAACCTCTCAATCAATTGATCTTCCTCCATTTCTATCCGATGAAACAAATCTGATATCGGCCTCGTAGATTTACAATGTTGACTAGCATGTTGGCTGCCTTGGAGTGGATGTTGGAGTGACATATGTCAATGTGACATCTTTTGGGTTGGTGTCATATGGTAATTCAGGGCTGCAAGGGGGATGGAGCTCTTCATAGAGTCCGAACATTGACAAATCATCACCACTGTCAGGGGTGGTGGACTGGCAAGGCGAACCACTATATGGCATCTGAGATGTTATGGTGGCAGGCGGTGCGGCCAGGGAGTGGTTGCAAATTACAACGCCAGGGCGGAACACAACAATATATGACGGGAAGCAATAAAATAAAAGTTGGGAGTTTGGGAGGGCGTGGAGGAACGAGCACGAATACTCAATGGTCACGATATTTGTGACCGATTTTTTTACCTGGGAGTCTGAGTGCAAATAGTCCATCCAAGTCTATACTTTAAAAGGAATGCTTTGTAGTCGATAATTGAATTGAATAATTACATGAAATGTTATTCCTTACAGGAGCACCCAAAAAGACCATTACCACAGAGTGGTCACGACAAATTAAAAAGATGTTTTGAGAGTGCTGGGCATTATAGAGAAATACAAAGATTTCACTTTTTAAAGTTTAAGGGCATCTCACGCTTCTCTATTGTTTTATCAGTAGAGGAGTGAAGATTGCAAGTTCTGGGAGTAGCTGGTAGCAAAAAAACCACTATTGCTGCAAAGAGGTGTGACAAACAATGAAAAGTATATTCTGAGAGTGCCTGAAATAGAGAAATAGAAAATACAAACAAGTTCACACCATTTGGAGGGCGTCCCCTGCTTCTCTGTTGTGTTGGCAGTGGGCTAGTGAGGTTAGCAAGATCTTGCAGTGGCTTGCAGCCACGGAATACTCATTCCTGTGGGTGTGTGACAAACAATTAAAAAGATAATTTTAGAGTGCTTGACATGGGAAAATAAGAAAGGCAAACAATAGCACCCCTTTTCATGGTGATGCCTACTTCTCTTTTGTCTCGATGGCCAGTGGACAAGACACCATCATTGCTGTAGAGGGGTGCAAAGAACAATTAAAAAGATATGTTAAGAGTGCATAAAACAGAGAAATACAAACAACAAAAATAGAGCGTACATTTTTCAGTGTGTCATCCATATCTCTGTTGTCTTGACGGGGGTTGGAGAAATTTTGAGAGCTCTGGGAGGGGTCAGCAACCAAGAAACCACTGTTGCTGCTGCAAGGGGTGTGATGAACAATTTGAAATTATACTTAAAGCATGAAACTAAGGAACTCGGAAAGAAAAACAAGATTGCTTCTCAATTGTGTTGGCAGAGGGGTGGTGAAGAGATCAAGCTCTGGGACAGCCTGTGGTCTGTGGATGAAACCAAATCAAATTTGGGAAAGGGAGATAAGTCAGCATAAAATGTCCTTACATCTTGACTGGAAAATTAATCAAATGGCAAGGGAATTTCATGACCATTCCAATATGCTTCACTGATGTCACAAGATATGGGGAGAGCTTCAAAGTTGTTCAATAGTTGTGGATGTGAAGCAATTTTCCGATTGAAGTAACAAATTCAATCTTCTGATTGAGGCAAAATCAGCTGAGGGATGACAGGACAGCGGGTAAATTACTGAAGTATAACAGTCTAAAACAAACATTATCAACCAATGAAACTGTCACACCTGTAACTTACACATACACCAACATTTTAATAATGATGATGATATTTGTACATAATATACTGCAAAGTGTATGTATATTTATGGATTCAATGATTTATGGTACTCAATTGCTAAAGAAATCACAGTACAAAAAAGAAAGCCACATTACTTACAAAACATTTGATTTTAAAAGAAAGAGATCAGCTCTTACTTACAGCACTTATGAGTCAGTTTTTTATACCTGTATATTACACAAACCATCAACATTGACTAAGGGCACGTAAGTACACATGAGAAATTTGTGAGTTGGATTCATTCTAAAATAGTTTGTCATAAAAATTTAATATGTATTATTAATGTTATGTATCAGTCTACTAACAAGCTATGACTAAGATGCATTCATATGTGGTGTCACATTATGTTTGATGCAAGTCAATAAAAATGAATTCAAGGCAAAGCACAAACCAAGGGGCCACAAGAAAAGGAATACAATTCAAAAGAAGAAAACAATCAGATGTTGTGACGACAATGAATGGTGCAACGGGAGAGAAGGAGCCAGCTAGGCATTGTAGTGAGGTGCCATTAACAAAAGATAATTGTCACTGTAACATAAAACTGATAAGAAAGTGGCGGTGAAGAAAACGTAAACCACAACTATGTTTGAAGTGTAGTCAGTTTCATGACATCAGCAACTGTCCTGAGCTAAAGTACACAAAAAATAAAAGGACAAAACAGAGAAAACTAGTTGTGGGGACAATTGGTTGAATGGACCACATTCATCTATTTCTTTAGCAAATGTTAAATAGCAATTCACCTGCACAGAAAGAAATATTAAACTTCACAGAACAAGCTATTCAACTGAGTGGAACACATCATTCCCTTCATGTCATTATACATTTTTTCTTGTATATTTACAACACTAGAACTCTGTGCATTTCTGTATTGAACTCCATGCAGTTTTCTTTTAGAATGAACAGGAAACACTCTTCTCAATGTATTTGTCTGAATTCAAGTTGCCCTGAAACCCATATCATTTGTTATCTCTATACCACTCAAAATTCATGACAATACCATGAATAATTAGGTGCCATACATTTCATTGTATTGTGAAACTAGTCAACTAATAGGTTACTGGTTCATATCACATTTATAAGAAGTGTAAATTTACACTGCAGGAAAATTTATGATGTTCAATTGTTGTTGTAAATCATATATTGCTTTGCTAGGATGCAGAAGTATGTCATTTTCTCACGGGATTCTTTGCAAAGATGAAAAGGGAACTGTTGTAAAGTGGGTGTACAAGAAGGTAGGGTGAGGGGGACAGCAAGAGGGGCGGTTACCTTTTTACTACAACACATTGATGATTCTTAATAAAAATGATATGACTTCTTGAATGGTCTAGCTTTGTTAGATGCTATGTAGATTTTTTATCTCCAAGCATTTCTATTTATACTGCACTTTGAATTTCAAGACATTTCACAGTAAAGGTGATGGCCACAGCAGTGACAACAAAGGCCAAGAATGAGTTTTTGGGTCGGGCTAGTGTTGTGGTGGATTGTATTTATCATTTACTTTATGTTGCTCTTAAACAAATTCATTACATGGATTCTTGCAAACAGCATGGTGATTAGTTAACTTCTCAAGAAGGCCCACATATCTTCCATTTCCCTTATATTTTTTTGGGGTACATAGAAGGAGCTAACATATTAGAAGGAGCTAACATATTTTTGCTACATTTTTGGAAATTAACTCATGACACACATTAGTAGTGGCAGAATGTTGACATTAGTGCCACATCATTTCACTGTGATACTTCAAGTCATTATAAATTCCTACATTGAAATGAATGTGGCTGGAAAATCTAAACATGAGGAACTTTCATCATTATGGTGGATGGGATGTAAATAAATGCCACATCATTTTCCGAGAGGTTTGTACTTATTCTAGCTAAGGCACCCCAAACCCATTGGGTCTTCACTCATAAATAATGACATTCAATGTGCACCCTTTTCTTGCAAAAAGCCTGCTAAATTAAAGAAACAATGTCCATCCAAAGCTGTAGATATATTTAGTGAACGAACCATCACTGATCTACAATATACTAGGTGAGTAACAATTCTTTAGGGATTTTATTTACAGAATAATCTTGATCTATGCAAATTCATTTGTTTCTATGTTTTTTTGGGGCAGAAGGCCATTGTAGTCCATTGTACAATTCACATTAATGAAGAAAATTACAGACCATATTGTCCCTTCATTGCACTCTCTTTTTGTTCTCCACAACTCAAGTCACTTCTGATTACCTCAGACTTGTTTGCTCAGCAATGATATGTGGTAGCATATTGTTGTTGGTGATGATGGTGGACTGATGGGTCTAGCCAGAGTCTTCATCGAAGATGATGATGTTTTGACTGCCTTCGTGGAATCGTTCTTTGAAATTCATTAACTAGTAAACTTTTATTAAAATGTAATAATTGACAAATGGGTAGAAAATGCAGTTTTTTCAATTGATATCCAAAAGTAGCATTGACAAAATTTGACACCAACAATTTGAGTAGAATTTAGAGAACAAATGACAAGTCAAATATAAATCTAATGAGGATGATGATGATGATGATGATGATGATGATGATGATGATGATGATGATGATGATGATGATGATGATGATGATGATGATGATGATGATGATGATGATGATGATGATGATGATGATGATGATGATGATGATGATGATCATAATAATTATAATTATAATAAACCAATTAACTGCAAACAATGAATACATTTTTGTCCTTGAAAGTAATATTCAAAGGTGCTGTTGCTTCGTTAAACAATAAAACAAAATAAAACTTAACAATTAAATAAGATTTATAAGTAACTCAGCAAACTTCTAGTGTTATTTATGAAATGCGCCACATGCGATGACCGCAACAAGTTTGATTAAGTGACAAGGGATACAATTTACTTGATGAAGCTATGTCATGTTATTATGATGTTACATATTTGTATTTGCAAGGTATTCTTAGGATGGGGATGTTTGCACTGTGGAGGGATGCTGTGCTCATTTGTGTCACATTTTTGGTGTCAGATGTTAGTAGTAACAAAGGAATTTGTAAAGGATACAGAACCTATATTATCTAGATTCATCACTCAAAAGACTTGCAAACTAATTAAAGCATTGCAACCACCTTAACATTAGTCCAACTCAAAAGAAGGAAGAAAACAAAAATGAAACCAACAAGTTAACTGGAAAGGAGGCTGCTGGTGTAACAGAACTGATGTTATCCTTCAAGTGCCACACAAGGTCATTCATTTTTGATGCTTACTTTTATGGACAATGTATTTAGTTTATTGGACCCTTTAGCCTCCTCCCCCAAATCATTGTTTGGATTGCTGTGACAAAAGCATGTAGAAATGTGTGTGTTCCTGCATAAAAATATATTTTATTCAAGATAATTGAGATAGTCTAGGGCATTTGGATACAGTCCTGAAAATTCCAGTTGGCATCTCTCATTAAGTATCACCAATGGTGTTACTAACTATGTTTTTGATGGTCATCACTTATTTGGTGAAAGTAACAAACAAGTCAAACAAATTATACCAGCCTAGTATTGTAAATAACACAATCTATGTTCTGAAAGGAACAAAGAATTCTCCTTGCATAGCATTCAGTCCAAGGTGTACAGTTTTCTAGATGACACAACAAGTGGACAGTATAATATGAACACTTTGTGTAACTACTAGGAATCCAAAGGCGACCATTTTTGAAGGTTCGATGGTGGATAAATATTCATTTGTAACCTGTTTGAATGTTAGGGCATACATTAGAATATCAGCAACAAAAATTGATAACATTTGTAAGTGTCTATTGAATATGAAACATCATTAGGTAGAGATTTAAATCAGCATAAGTATGTACTTTGTGTCGCAGATGAATTCACATTTACAGACATGGATGAAAGGTACCGTCACAAGTGCCTAATAAGAAAGTCTAACCACTGGGTTTTATCCTTCTTGGAAGGATAAAAAGTTTCTCAGAAGTTAGCCCTTACTAGTTTTACCCTTACAAACAGGACAAAATAGGGACTAAGGCTGATGCTGCTATTTTTTATTCACTAGAATTCCTATGTTGGAAGCTCTGGTGGCATTATGTTTTTTTCTGTGGCTGGACTAAAGTTACCCATGTCAGTCAGCTTAAGGCTGATCCTTATTTACAATAAATTTTCACACAAATATATTTTCTTATGAAGAAATATATTTATTTAAGATTTTGATTGCACGGTCCGTATTTTGAACTTGAGACAAACAAAATTATTTAGCCACAAAATAATACTACTCTGCTATTAACAAAACACTTTTTCTGCTCCGTTGTTCCCATTGAAACAAGTGTATGAAATAGAGCAGAATGATGGACCACGCTCCCTCCACCTCTCCTCCATGCCCTAGTAGTCTTAGCCTTTTACAAACAAACATGGGTTGGTTGGTGTGTCATATTGCTGATGCCATGTCCAACATAGTGGCACTGACCAATGCTGCCCACAGTTCGCTCCTGTCAACAAAGTCCCCTGATAGCTCTGACCGAGTTGAGAAGCTCAAAGCTCACTCTCTCTGCCTCTTCGCTTCGCTCTTCCATGCACTTGTTTTGGCTTTTGCGAAGCTAACATTTGTTGGTTGTTGTGCCCTATTGTTGATGCCACATTTGAAGTGGCATCACTGTCCGAAGCCGCCAGCAGTTCACCCCATTGGCAGAGTTTCCCAATAGCTCTGACCAAGTTGAGAGCCTCACTCTCTGCACCTCTTCTCTTCGTTCTTCCGTGCTCTCACCTTGGTTTTTGCTAAGCTAGCATTGGTTGGTTGTTGTGTCCTATTGTTGATCCCACATTCGACGTGGTGTCACCGTCTGAAGCCGCTGCCCTCCTCCTCTCCACACAGATGAAATGATGTGTAACCTTAGCAAGATCCAAACAGATACCTCTCCCTCTTGCCCAAATGTTTGTTGTTGTTGTGGTCGTTGTGGTGTTGGTTGTTGATGTGATGGCGTAGTTGTCATTGTCATTATCGCGGTGCTCGACAAGATTTTTGTTGTTGTGCGGCGTAAGTAGGATCCGATCATAATAATATTATAATTATGTGGTTGTTTTTTGTGGCAGGCCTGGAGGTCTGGCTTCTCCAGATTTAGTTGAGAATTTATTTTCAACAAAATTTCTCTGAAATTTCATTGAAAAAGTGGTGGGAATGATTTCAACGAAACTTCAGAGTGATGAAATTTTGTTGGAAGTGGATTTAGTTTAAATAAGGATGGTAGATAGATAGAAAAAACAAAATGTTCAGGAAAAAATAAATTTATTTTAACATTTATTGTACATGAGGATCAGCCTTACCCTCTAGTGGTCAGTGGTGGGGACTATGAGACTACCCTCCGCCATAGTCCCATTCATAGCCCAAAATGCTTGTGTTCAAGCATTCAACTGCAATCCCTTGCCAATCAAAAATGCTAGAATCCTTCCTCAGGTTATTGGTTATCTGCTATGTGTCCGCACTCATCAGCCCACCAGAATGCCATGGAATTGGTGGTCATTGGTTGCTGTCAATCGTCATCAATTCAAAAGATTTTACGTACCTTTGTATCAGTTCCTACCGTGTAAAGTAGAGATACAAAAAATGAATTCTTGTCAGGGCTCTGGATGTCATTATTTTACTATGGAGACACCCATGCACTGTTGATCTCATGACAATTCTCATCAACAACTCCATTGTTGATCGCTGACACTTACAGAAATCATTGTTGTGTGATCACATGTTTGTCCCCTCCATGCATACAGTAATGCCAAAGCCTGTCAGCGCGGAAGGCTCCATGACGCTACATCCTAAGAACCAAGACGCACCCTCTGATATTCTAACAGTTCCATGTGCAGAAAATGCACAAATTGATCCTTGATGAATGCAGGAGCCATCATCGCACGATCGCAACCCTGTCCCCTCCACACGTTTAGTCATGCCAAATCCTGTCATCGCAGATGGTGCCACACTATTTCCTGTGAATGAAGAAAGTCACATCTACCGAGGAATGCAGAGATCAGCTTTCATTGTGCCGAGGTGTTAAGGCAATGCAAAGAGAGCAGAGTTATTCCTGACCAATGGGTAGGAGGAGATGCATGGGTTGGCTCCATCGAAAGCTGTATTGAATTTGAAAAAGTGGTGCAATGTTTATTCTACTTTCATCATCAAGCAGAATGTGAATTATTTTTCTATGCAGGTGCTTCACAAAGTCCTTCTCGCAAGGCATGGTTCCAAACCAGCAGGGCACTGGGTTGTTATGCAAACCGCCATTGCTCACGTCAAAATATTTGCAATGGCCTATGCCTGGTCACAAAAAGGGGTGGCATACATGATTTGCTTGTGCGGCACCACTGTTATACATGAACAGCCTAATCTCTCACGATATGAAGATGACTTTGGGAATGTTTGGGAGAAGGAGCTCCCTCGGCCGAATGAAGCTCATATGCTCTATGAGCTTCTTCCTCTGTTTGACGAACACAACAAAGCTCGTCAAAATTCATTGGCCCTTGAAAAATGCTGCCCCTTGGCATGGCAGTCATTGACTTGTTTAGTGGGATAGAAGGCAGCGTTATGGACATGCCAGGGATCTGGACTATGACTACTATGATAATATGCATGAAGAGTTTGTAGATGACTTTGATGTGCGGACAATGGCAAATCTAATTGGGAAACCTTTGACTGATGGTCGTTTGAGGTATCGTATTACAAATCAACCAAGTGCACGGGACAATCCTTTGGAGGCAGGCTCAAAGAATGTTGTCCACATTACTGGGCCGGATGGATCGGTTGTTCATCAAAGAATAGAGGGGAAGAAAGGGTCCAAGGTTAGAGTCAGGCAGCAGAGCTGTTTCATTTGCCGCCTGTACTCTTCAAAGATTATTAATGCACAGTGGAAGTGTCGTGATTGTGGCATGCCACTATGCCAGGTTGACAGGAGTGATGGTAGCAGTTGGAGGCCAAAGCCATGCATTAGGGAGCATCTAAGATCGGAAGATAACCATATTGGATGCAATATAGCACCACACAGCAGTTTTATCCTACCCAACCACTTGAAGAGGTACAGCGTGACACGGCTCCAAGAGAAACACCAGGAACAGGAGAGGCAAAGGAAGAGGAGGGAGCGCCAGGGTCATACTGAGCACCAACAACGAATAATTGCAAGTAGAGAGCGTGAAAGGAGGAGGATGGAGGAGGCAAGAGCTGCACGAAGTCAGACTGTGAAGAGGGCTACAGAGGGAAGGCAAAGGAAGAGAACCAGGAGTGAGCAAGTGTCAGAGCATAGGGTGTTGAGGTCAACGAAGTAGGGTGTTTTGTTTGTGTTTGGTATGCTTAAGTGTAGATGAGGTTTTACATGTAGTTATAATTGGTTTTTTTACTAGTAATTTTGTTAGTGGTAAATTGTTCATACCTACTTGTTGTCTTCATAGTCAGTAGAAAACGACATAATATAGTGCCTGGCTTACTGAGCATAGTCACCACCACCTGCAAAACAATCCTTTTTAGGCGAGTTTACCTTTCCATTTCTTAAAATGAAAATATCTGAATTAATCGGTTTGTTCAACAAATTAAATAAGTCCTTTTTCAAATAGAGGTACTTTAAGGTATCTTTTCGGATGTCTGTTGAAGCTTTTCGTCCTTCGCCGTACTGCTTGCACGCCTTATCGTAGTATGCAATACCAAATCATAGAGTGCTTCGCACCTGCCTTGGTCACAAATGGCGAACCAACTGGAATACAGCTCCCTCCAATCTGAATAACTTCACCAGAAATAACTATCACTTTACCAGACAGAGCACTAACGAGAGGGCCTTGTGGTAGGAGGAGTGACACCGCTTTGACCAGAGCCTCGGTACCCTTCTATCTTTGAGCATACCCTCTGGCGGGCGGTCAGAAAAATGTTGCCTAACTAGCTCTAGTTATTGCCAATTTTTCGGTACCCAACCAACCCAGAGAGGTCCTTCTGGCGGGCGGTCTAAGGTACCTGGGTTGTATCCACTAGATACCACTAACTATCTGGTAAGGTACATAGAGAACTGTGTAAGTTGTAACAACTTCTTAATAGCTAACAAATGCACAAATCTACTAGTTCATCAAGCTATCTGGTACATAGAGAACTTTATGTTGTAACTGTTTATTAATAGTTAACAAATGCATCACAAATCTACTAGTTCATCGCCCACCTGAACAATTTCATCAAACGTAACACTGGTAAACACATGATTCGATTGCCCAGTCACCACCAATTACCAACTTTGCCTCCTCATATGAATCTCCATGTTTCTCTAACAACCTAGCCAACACCCTCCCTTTAGGCACTGCTCCTCCATTTTCTAACTTCCAATGAAACTCATCGGTACAGACACAAACCATTTGCCATAATACTTAATAAAAAAGCTAGGGCCGGTACTCAAGCAACATCTCTCGGCCACCCTTCTTCACCCGTAGTTTAATGATGCTGTTTCGTCGGAGCCGTACTAAAGACTGATCTGACTCAGGCTGCAACTCTTTCGATCCATTCTCGCATTGCTTCTTAGTACCGAACCAACGCTCAGACCTTGACTTGAATTTTCCACCTATATCTATGGAGCCCTTGTCGCAACCCAGAGTAAGCAGACTCATCAGCTTTCCTGATTCAACCAGAACCTCCCGAAGAGTATCAGTCTCTTGTATCATCGTTTTGAACTGGTGGAAAGCTTCACTGCTTGGGGTATTCTCATCCAACCCTCCTGCATCAGCACCGCTGTCGGCTTCATCACTCACTGTATCATTGATGCTATTGTCAACTTCGCTGTCTTCGCTAGTTTCTACTGATCTTAATCCTGCAATATGAGCTTCTAACTGATGTTGGATGCCATCTTCAATTTTGTCTGCAGATTCATCATCACTAGGGCCTTCATCCATGATCTCTTGATCCCCAGATTCATTTGCTGTAGTGTTATCAACACGTCCAGCACGCAGGTCAGGGAGTGGTGGTGCAAAAAACTGTTTCATTAGATTGCTCAAAACTCTATTGGGAAAAGGCTAATGGTCAGTACAGTTCTTCAAATCAACATAATGTTTTTGTGGTGAACTTACATTGGTGACTCAATATCTACAGCAAATGGTGATAATCCGTTGCCGACTTCAGATCCAAATAATTTAAGAAACGGTTTCATGATTCTACTTCCGAAAGAAATGATTCCCCTTATAGTATTCCAAAGCTGATCAACTGCTGGAATTGTTACATCAACGTCAATAGGCCCGCTTGAACTTGACCCCTTCTTCATATTATCAATGAAACTCTGCAGTCCAGGCGGATATCCCTTCATGGAATTCGATCTCAGTACATCAAAGTTCGATTCAAAGATGGCTTCATTCTTAATTATAGACTTCTGAACTATGCGTATTAGCTGTTCCATATTGAACTCCCGGAGAATCATCCGCCAGATGCCAAATGTATGTTCGTTTGCTTCGGATGTAAGTCGCTGACCCTGAGAGACATCCTTCCTTGTAAACAAGAACAAACACGCAACAGTCTCCAGGAGCATGTTGCGCTTGTTTGGCATCATTGTGCTATGTTGTAAGAAATAGCAATGTAAAGTAAGAGCACATCAGTTAAAAAGTTATCATTGCATTCAAATCTCACCTATAAGGAGTATGGTAGGAGGTAAACCACAACAGAGTGCACCATTGATACATGCACCTGTCCTTCCAATTCAAATCTCTTGCATTGACAGAGTAGTTTCGGAGGCGAATCAAAGTTAAATTGACGACAAGCACGGCAAGGTTTCCAACATCCTTGAAATCTTTACTGAGCAACTTAAGTACTGTCGAAGCGGAACAAAGTCTTGTGACAACAGTGTCTGGCCCAATCTTGAACCGCGTAAAGCTCTCGGGCAACACCGGCCTGCTTCAAGTGCCAGGGATCCAACACAAAACTACCTAACGATGATGGTGATGAACCAGTTACTGCTTGCCCACGGGCATTTTTATTGTTGTGTTTGTTATCAGTCATAGCAACGGTGTTACATTTTCCCTCGAGATAGTCTAGATTCATTCTTAAGTTCTTCTCTACATCACACGAAACCCCATCAGTAGAAATATCTAACACACAGGCATTCCCATCTCTCGCGCAGCCATTTCACAAGACCTGAGAACTGGAATTCAAGGGAATAGTTTAATATTTTGGTTCACAAGTAAAGAATAAAGCAAATTACATACCATCAAATGTGTAGTCGGAACTTTCATTGTTTCCTTGAGGCTTGCCACATAATACAAACATGGGAGACATTCCTGGTGGAACAGCTTGAAATGTTAAGACCGCAACCTTTACCTCTTCAGCAAGTGGTCCATGCTTGCCCTCTCTATGTTCTTGAATGAGCTTCTCAATTTCTTCCTTTCCCTTTCCCTCAAGCGACACCATATGGTTAGGGTAGCATCCTCCAACAAGGGCACAGTGTGTTGTGCTAAACTGCCAACATTGAACCAGTTTGGTTGCATCGATGCCAACAGAAAAGGCAATTCTTAATCTATTCCAAAAGCAAGGATGAGAATAATGAATTATCACATTTTGAGAAGAATGACCTTTTAGAAATCCACTTACGTGTCATCACCAAATTTAGATCGGATGGTGGCAATGTGTGATAATATTATATCAACAACATCATCTCTAGTGTGTTGGATGAATGGTGGAGGGCGCTTACTAGCGGCAAGTCTTTGGATATGGCGCATAGAGATGCACTTGCCTAGATTGGCTGATGCAAATTGTAGTGCAGACTTCGATCCACAACCCGAAAGACTCAGGTAGAAGTTAGTCACAGCGGTACCATAGACAGGTGTCTTTATGCCATTGACCTTCGCGATGTAGGCTTGCATCAATCCTACAAGTAAATGGTCGCGCACTTCCTTGTTATCCTGGTATGTTTTCACAAAACCGTTGATAAACTTATCGCCGCCTGGCAAGAAGTCGTTTTGGGATACTACAGCTTTGACCGACGGTTTATTCAGGGTCTTGAAAAATGCAGAAGCACACTTGCTCCTCACCCTCAAGTCCCTGCCACATAGTGTCAAATACTCATCAGGCGTATTGTTAAATGTTGACAAGATACGTTGATCCTCAGGAGCAATATCACTTCGCCGCAAGATCGTGTGAACAGTCGTGAATGTTCTTCCTCTGTCTTTGATATTTGCTTTTAGACTTTTTGCTCGTTGACCATTACACTGCAACAGATGAGTTAGAAAGAGTTATATTTTTCAAAAGAATTAAATGTTGCAACTCATGATCTCACATAAAATGAATTGTGGCATTCATCACATGAGTGAATGATCCCAATTTTGGTCTTCGGTAGACACCATCACCATTGCAAGTCTTAAGGAAGAAATTAGTAAGACCTGTATTCCCAACCAATCGAGGCTCACACACTGCCTTTTCACTTATGGTTGCATGAAGAGTGTAGGCATTGAGTAGCTCTTGAAACTCTTTCTTTTTGTAGTCAGGGTAGATCCCCTCACAACTCTTTCTTGTATAATCAGATTTGACAGCTTCAGAAGTTGTGTCGGCTTCAGCTTTGGCGACGGCTGTGTTTGCATCATCCGATGAATCTAGCGGAGATTTAGCTATGGGGAGGTAGAAATCAATGGTGGCTTTTGGTCATGAAGAAGAGCAAGGACTTTTCTGAACCCTTATTGGCATCTTTGAGCAGCTTTTCTTCGAGCTTGCTCAGAATCTAATAGGTACAAACATTGAAGCATTGCAAGATCAAGATTTAGATTGTTAAAAGAATCATATGATGTAAAAATGATCCATAACAAACACATATTACCTGGCCTTTCTTCTTTCTCTCTCTTAACAGAGCGATCCTGTCAACACTCTTTGACTTTTTGCATGGCCATCCGTGACAGTGTGGTCGTTCCACCTTGTTGTAGTCCAAGCACGGCCTGCCCTTCCTTTAACCCTGCAGTTACAGAGACTACAAAGTACCACATCCCATCAGTCATGTCTACAGATTGACAATGACTATCAGTAATGGGTAGGTCGACGTAGTCTTGAAAAGATTTAGCTTTATTATTGGGAGGAACCTGCAATGAACCTAGATGAGTCATGACATATTCTGGCTTCTTGCCTTTCGGTTGTGGTTTGGTGATATTTGGTTGGTCTGTGATTGGTTGTCCTTGAGGAGAAGTTGTTGATAGTGTGGATGTAGATACAGAGACAGATTCTCTAATGGAAAAGTATGGTTAGAAAAAGGATACACCTCAGCATTGTTAAACAGATCATTGCAGACTTACTTTAATTGATCTTCAAAGGCCTCAAGATCAATTGGCTCAAAATCATCATCCAATTCAACCACGGATTCTTTCATGTTAGCCTCGGGGACAGGGTTCACTGCGGTATCATCTCCCTGGCTCACTGGCACGTCAACACCCGCCGGCTCGGTCTGCCCGGATTGACCAACCACGGCTTCTTTCATAGTATCACCTCCCTGGCTCGCTGGCGCATCACCACCCGCCGGCTCGGACTGCACGGACCGACCAACCACGGCTTCTTTCATGTTAGCCTCGGGGACAGGCTCTCCTGCAGTATCACCTCCCTGGCTCGCTGGCACATCACCACCCACCGGCTCGGACTGCACGGACCGACCAACCACGGCTGCTTTCATGTTAGCCTCAGGGACAGGCTCTCCTGTAGCATCACCTCCCGGCTCGCTGGCACCTCCGGCAGGGACTGCCCTCTCTGCTCGCCTCTAGACACAGAATCATTGACCTTAGGTTTCTTTAGCTTTGTCTGCTTATCCTTCTGCTTGTTAGATTTGTCACTCTTTCTTTTGAGTTGCTTTTTGTGGTGTTATCTGGAGGTATGGTGGTATCGGCTTGTTCATAGATGACGAACTGCTTCTTCGATGGCATCCTGACCCTCTTTCCTGACAGGACTGGAACATTCTCACGCTTCTTCCAATATTCGGCGATGGTCTCGGGCTTCGACGACATCTGAAAGCGAGATAAACGATGTTAGAATGATTGTTGAAATGTGGATTCAACGCAACTGCAACCGCGGCAAAAATGGCCTCGACGACCAAATCGGCCGGACCCCAGGCGGGGGCTCATCCACCCCGAACCCCGCAGCATCAGGTATCTCAATACCCCACTCGTGAGAGAGGGGGTGCACAATCAACAGTGGGTGGACAACAACAGGCTGCTTACCTTCACAGCTCTCCACAGCTCTTCACAGCCACTAGCTCTGTTGTGGGCTGTTGCTAGTGCCTATCTGTTGATGTTTTGCAGAGGGTGTCCGAATATTGAACATGCTGAATCAGGGGAGACTGTGGCTGTTGGGAACAAGAAACCAGAAAAATGCTGCACATAGGAATCTGCTACTAAAAATCTATGACCGCCTACTTCGGTACCTAACTATCTTTTGAAAACTGTACTGGCGGGCGGCATTATGGGTCAAAGTTCCTGGGGTACTTTGAGGGGAGGTCAATGGCGGTCCGTTTGGAGTAGGTGGGTCCTAGTTAGTAAAATTAACTAGGGTGTCGCTCCTCCTCTTGTGGTCGACACATATCACCTCGGTTTTTCCGAAATGAGATCGAACTGCATTGCGAACAAGCAGCATTCATAAGATTCACCTGTCAATCCATCGGAGAAAGGAAAATGAACGCCAACCCCTCCATGATCGAAAAACCCTCCTTTGATGATGTACTTAAGAAGCTGGAGAAAGTAAGTCGCATCCATTACGTTGCCAGCGACGATGCGACGAAGAAACAAAGTAGTGATCAAATATGCGATACTCGACAAGCCTCCGACGAAATGCGGATAGAGGACAAGGAGAACCGTTCTGCACGCATTGATGCCCCACGTACTGGGTTGGCTTCTCCCAAGCTGCTCCACCCCTTGCGCACGACTGGACAGCAACAGAAGGAGAGCGACAAAATACGCAGTCTTTCGATTCAACTGCGCTTGATGAGACAGAAGGGTCAAAGGGGGCATCTGAAAGATGCAGATGTGACAGGCATGAAAACTTCAGTGGCGGGAAACAAGGAAACAAAGTATGAAGCGGTAAACGGTCTAGCTGTTCAAGGTACGTCATTTAGATGGAATCTCGGAGTAATGCCTTTATATTAGAAACAAATGGATTCCAATCAGGATTACTCTTTTGCTGCTATCCTTTTGACGCTCTTCTTTTGCTTTGCTCTCTTCAGGAAAAAGTTTCGAAGAACAGGAAGAGTTGGCGAAGCACGAAGAGGTAGTGAAACAGGCTCTTCGCATGGCTTCTGCCGCGACTAAGCTTCAATCTACTTTCCGTGGGTCAATGCGAAGGATCAAATTGTTGAGATCGAAGGAGGAAGAGGCAGCTTTGACAAAGGCAGCAACTGGGATTTCATGCGCATGGAGGGGATTCTGCTGTCGAAGAGAGTACATTCAAACTGTCAGAGGTATGGGGAGAAAACTCATTTGTTTCAACACACAAACTTCATCCTTACATGTTAACTTTTTGGCTGTGTCCACCTTAGATGTGATTGTTTGTCAATCTCTGGCCAGGCGTCGCTCATCAAAAAAAAGAGTAGAGCTGGTAAGATCTGAACTTCGCATTAATGCAGCAACAGTCATCCAATCAAAGTGGAGGGCTCATGCCACGATGCACGAGTTTGGAAAAACTCAAGCCAGTATTGTCAAATCTCAAGCTACTGTAAGAATGTGGCTTGCGGTGAGACGTTTGAAACTTTTGAGTCGAGAGGTTTCTTTCGCGTTAAGGAGATACTACAGTGATTTGGGGTGCAAGTATGTCACTGCTGTGGGTAGGTTATTATGTAGAATTGGAATTGCGTATTGTACTTTTTTTGTCGGCAACAGCCATTCATCTAATCTTATTTACAGACGTAACACTAAGCCAACCCATGGTCAGACTCCAACAACAATTGGCTGCTTGTACTGATATTCAATCAAAATGTGGGGTCCTTGCCACTAGGAAGTGTCGGCTTTCATCAAACGATATGGGGTCGTCTAAGGGAGAAGACAAGGAACACATGAAAGCAAATGCAGCTACTAAACTTTCGTCGGCGTGGAGACGATTTCACTACGAGAAGATTTACAACGTAACTGTTCGATGTAAGTTGACGGTCCCGTAACCGCCCAAATTTACCTCTAACAACCTGACGACTTATTTTTCTCCCCAGATGTGATTACTTGCCAGTCGATTATCAGGAGGGACTTAGCAGTAAAGAAAGTCGAAAAACTAAGGATGGAACATCGAAGGAATTGCAATTCGACACGGATTCAAAAGCAGTGGAGAAAGTTCGCAGGTCAAAAAACATTCAAGCAAATGAAATCAGCTGCCATTGCTATTCAGGCTACGGTTCGAATGTGGACCGCTGCAAGACGATGGAAAATGTTAAGGCAGGAGATTTTATCGGCCTTCATGAGGTTTCAATCTCAGGGTGCGTATACTCTGACTTCCAAAGGTATGTGTTGTATTGTGACTTTAATATTCATTTGCAAGTAAACTTTTCGTTTGGTCACCAATGAACCTTTTTACATTCCAGATGTGGCTGTTTGTCAATCGGTCATTCAACACTGCTCATTGAGCAAGGCGAAGACAACAAAAACGAACGAGGACAAGGCGAAGTGCCCTAAGGAAAACACGCCATCACAATCTTTAACGGTGGATACTGCCAATGCAATCACAACACTTTGCAATAAAATATTGGCAGAGCCAGGAGTTGAGACAGACAGCCATGACTTCGCGATGATATACATGTCGATGATATCTCCAGAGGCAGACGTCGAAGCTATCTATCTATCACCGCGGTCCAAAGACGAAAATTAGTACCGGCCGACACAAACGAAATAACTGGTTACTGGGATGGTTGAAAAATGTGCTGACACTTTGTCGATGGATGCCTTTAAGTAAGGTTGCAATCCATCGTAAATAAATATATGTTGTCATTGCCACGCATCATCGTGGATGTATAAGCAACAGAATTTAAATGACTTGCTTATACTTAAAGACGTCGGCGATCATGAGAGGAAAAATAGTGTGAAAAAAATCGAGAAAATTAATTGACTGTTTCTTCATCAAATAATTCTGGACAACGATGAAACCTTTGCTGACACTTTTGTAATGGATGCCACTAGTAAGGTCATATTCTAATGTAAGTCATCATAAGTTGCAAATAACATTTGGTCGTCGATAGAACCATTATAGGAAAATGATTATGCATTTCTTTTACGACAAAACAAATGAGAGTTGGGTTCTAATCAGTAAATTACTATCAGTGTATTGTAGCCTTACCAACCCAACAAGTAATTTTGACAATACCACGATCTTGCTCCCATATCACATAAACTCAACCTAACTTACTGCTTATCAAAGTTATCAATAGGCTCCATCCACTGTCCTGGACTAGGCACTCTATTTCGCCATACCGAATGTAGATCACGCAACTCCTCGTCTTCGTCAATTGGTACATCTTCCACAACCAGGGTTAGCGTACCTGACGTCTTTCTATTGTTGGGAGTATTTTTTTCTTTCTCAACAGAGTGAATGCTATCGGTGTCATCAGTGGGAGTGACTTTTATAACATGAAGGTTCTTCTCTGAATGCAAGTTATTAATGTCTTCTACGTCGATGTGTGCTTTGTCCATGGACGAATCACTGGAACAGCTAACATTGTCAATGTCAGAACGTTCACAGAGTGATGTACTATCATCCGCCTTGGTATCTTCATAAGACGTTGGTTCTCTCAAACAAGACGGTCTATCGACCACCCTGTACAATCTTCCATCTCTCCCACGCAGAATAGTTCCCGGAGGAAACGGGAGGCCAGATGTGTTTGCGCGAGTCTGAACGTTTGCATTCGTGGTTCGTTGTCGCTTTTCCTCATCTCGCGCCTCCCTCTCGTACAGTTGACGCTGTCGCTGTCGCTCTTCAAAAGCTTGCTGTCGTTGCATCCGTTTTCTTCGTTCCTCCTCTTTCTGCTGTTGATGTCTCGCACGCACCATTGTGTAATCATTTTCAAATGGCGAGTACACCATGGACGCGAGTGCGGGATGGTTATAGAAAGAAGAGCGATGCGACGGTTGCGGGCGACGCATGTTGTATGCGTATCGATTGTAGTTGTAATCTGGAAATGTGAACATGTTTGTTCTTTGAAAATTGTTGTGTCGGTTGCGATCACTGTTTGATGAGTACGATATTGTGAGAAGAATGTGGGGACTGATTTATTGTGATGCCTTGAAATGTGACACGTTTGTCGTGCTCGGAAGAAGCTTCTTGGACGCATAAAAAAATCTTCGAAAATCAGTCATGAGTACAAAACGAAACTCTACGAATTTATGGGTTGTTTAGACGGGACAGAAAAGTATCCAAGGAGGTGTCGAACTAAAATAGCATAGAAGAGTTGTCAAGACTACTGAAGGCACCAGACTATCGCCAACGCTAAGTTAATAATAAAAAATAGTAATCTGTATAATCGCCAAAACGTTTTGTGTGGCGTCTCTCACAAGAAAAGGGCTTTTGTGATGTCTCAAGAGGTCTTCAAGTAGGTCTCCTATTCATGGATGTACGACAGATATTTGACAGATGTACGACCACCTTGACCACCTCTACCCTAGAATACCGCAGAATACCGCAACAGAGACAGCATCGATTACTACGATATAGAATAAGCTCATCATTAGAGCCCGTCCAAGCTGTGCACGTGCAAAGTAGTTCATGCCCATAATTATTAGTTTAGACCCGCAGCCGTGGCCGGGAAGCACTCCAATTCGAATGTTGTAGGTGCACTACAATAGGCGTGTTTCTGCTGTTCGGGATGGCACAGCATGGCGACATCAAAAAAGCTGCGCCTCTCCGTTTCTCATGCGGCCCTATTCTTCACACGCTTCCGTCTCATTGCACTTCGCGGTCGCTCTGTGTTGGCATCCGCCGCTCTGTCTCCGCACGCCTCACGAAAGAATCCAGTGCATCGCATTACGGACGCGACGGTGTACCATTCGCCAAGCTTCGCTGGTAGGCAGATGAAAAAGAAATCAAATGACGCGGGCATCGTCGTGGTTCCTCTGCTACCGTTCACCATCGCCCTCACGACCGACATTGATGACGCAGGGGCTGACAGCCGATTGGCGCAGCCGCTCGCTCGGACAGCCCGGCAGCCGGAGGCTCCCGCAGTCGATCAAGCACTGCAAGACCTCGCCATTTCCATCCTCAACGCTTCTTCCTTCGCAGATAGATTTTACGACATCGACTTACATGTGTTTCATCAACAATCGTCCTTGCAGAAATATTGGACCATGAGTGTCAATGGCAACGCCACCTTTACGGGATCCTACTTCCTCGACGATCCGGAGCCCAAGCAAGTCACTACGGTTTTAGTACAAGAGTGGAATGACGAGAAGGATATATTGATGAATGCGCTCTCTCCGATAGTGTGTTCTGATACCAACACACATGGAAACACTCCATGCGTGCTGAGCGACGTTACAGTGGAGTTGCTCGATGATGCGGCAATGAGTGATTATACGACAAATATTACTCTGGACGATGTCTATGCCAAGGAAACTACAGATATAGTCACCAGACCAATGCACGATGAAGTGCAAAAGCCAGATGATTCATCATCGTCCAATATTATGTCCTATCGAAGTAATGCAGACGATACAACTAACAACAATACAAGTGGACCCTTGGCATGGGTCATTCCTACTATTATCACCGCGACATTGATACTCTTTAGCGCCTTCTTGATTGCCTATCGACGTGTACGAAAAGAAAAGCATTCTCAAACGCTATCGCGTGAATCGAACAATCTTCAGGAAGCGCGCTGCACTTCCCAAAATGATGGTCGCGTCACGAACAATAACAACGTTATCACAACATTCTCGAACCAAAACAATATTGATCAACTTATACAAGAATTTACCAACAACAATGATGACATGAGCCTTGCCTCTTCCGATCCAAGCGACATCGGAAACGCCTCGTTCTTTTCTGGCCTTTCGGGGTTTTCTCATTTAGATCTAGAAAGGGGGATTGCCAGAAATGATGACCATGGCAACAGAGAAAATAATCGCAACAATGGGTCAACGTACCTTCCATCCAATTTAAGAAAACATGAATCCTTCGAAGGAAAATATCGTTCCATTTCTGCCATGGTCAACGTGTTAAAGAAGGATATTTTGCTTATCGCCGGTGAGACAGCTGCCGAGACGACTCCGCCACAAACGGGACATGGGGTATCGAACGACAACGAGAATGAGATAATGGGTGTGTCGAGAACGGAATCGCCGAAAAAGAGAAAAGAAATGATGGAGAGACAGAGGATTGCGGAAAGTGGTGATGCTGATGGCCGTGAGGGAAGAGTTGACATCTGTTCCGCCGGAGAAGAGATTGAATTAGATAGAAACTCGCGACACGATGTACAAAGGCATACAGGTGATTAGAAGAAACGGGTGACAGCGCCTCGTTCCAAGAGATTTGTATATTTTCATAAGACTTGAGGATACTGGCGCATAAATTTTCTCATAAAGCATTAACGCAACAACGAAACACTTTGAGTCGACCTAATGCATAATTTTGTATTCAATACATGCCGAGTGCGAGAATTTGCAAACGAAGACAGAGATTCAAAAAGACATCACGGATGATATGAAACGTACCACTCATTCGGGTTTAAATGACCACCACCACAAAGGAGACATGTTCCAGTATAAATGTAGTGGAAAGTTTGTCGAAGGAATCAGTGGTGTGTGACCCGGCTAGGCGTATGATTCTGTCTGCCATAATGAAAAATACCACTCATTCGACAACTAACACTACAACTGACATCACAATGCGGTGTAAAGTTTGTTGGAGGAGTCCATTAGTATGTCACCTGACTAAACAGACAACCATTTACTGGGATCCGGTTACTGGCGTAGATTCTGTCAGCCAGCGATGGTGATGTTTCCGGCTGTTCACAAAGAGAACTGCAATTCATTTTCGTGGAGAGGAGGAAAGAACTCCAGGTGATGGATTGGAGTGTTGTACAACTCACTTCTTATCCAAAAATTCAAATGTTCCACTCTAACCATGTCATTAAGATGTGACGCAAAAAGCAAAAACTACAACTTCTAATATTGTTAAGCTATAGGAGACTGTAGGGAGCAACCGTGAAAGGCCGAAGCGAAAGAACAATGAACTAATCTAATACTTCAACTCCTTCCACACCGTCTCCAAATAATCAGCAACTTCCCGCGCACTCGCTCTTCTGTCCGGATCGTACACCGTGCACATGTTATATGCTTTCCTCAAGGCCACATCCACGGGATCCTTACTGTCCAAAATTTCTTGCTTGATCTTTGGCCGTTTCCCTTGAACAATGTGCCTCCTTACCTTCTCGGTGTGAGTTTCTGCAATGTCTCTCCAAACACGCGCACCGGTGAGTAGGTAAAACATGAGTGATCCCAATGCCCAGACATCGGTGGCAGCGGTTTGTGACCGGAAGGCATATTCTTCAGGCGAGCGAAATACCTTGTCAATGTATCCCGGCGGGGGAAGGAAGGTGCAAACTTCGCCGGTAGATTTCGACTTTTTGAGAAATTGACCTTTATTGAAGTCTCCGAGCTGCAGTCCCCCATCGTCGGTAATCAGGTACTGCTGCTCCTTTAGATCCCCGTGCGTCACACTGGGCACCCCATCGTGATCGATGTCATGCAAATCCCGCAGTCCTCGTGCCATTTCGACGGCATACCGCAGTCGCTGTCTCGGTGATATTTGTATTTCTCCCTTTCTCCACTTGCGCAACTTGCTGGATAGAGTGCCGCCAGAGACGTAGGGCAAGACTAGTGCAAAGCCGCAATAACCATGAATGGGAAAGATGTTGGGCGATTTCGTCAACCGTTCAAGCACTACGGCATCTTGGCGGACAATGTTGTAATTGCGCGAGATGTGTGGTTTCGTGTAGGAGAGGATTTTGATGGCTAGCTCCGTCGTTGTGTGCGATGCAGTTTGGTTCGTTGCATTGGCAAACGTGTCTGGGCCATGATGGTCGAGCAACGGCTCCGACAAGTGAAAAAGGTCGTTGAATCCCCCGCTGTCAATATAGGTCAGAGCGCCGTTGCGAAACTTGGACAGAAAATCAACTTCGTGGAGGGCGTTGCACATCGGATGCGACGACTGCTGCCAAGAGTGCATCGGGATGCAGTCGTCCTCCTCGTCCTCCTCTGGATGACGATCGTCATCGTCCTGGGAACGGTCTTGAGCGTGGCGAGCCGCCTCGTTCGATCTTCGTTGCGAGCGTTCCCATTCCGAAGGGCGTCCGTGAGCGCTTTGCGTCCACGACGCTCCGTCCAATGAGACAGTTTGCTTGTGGCTCCGCGACGGTCTTGCTGACTGCTGCCAATGCCGAGGGTGATGATGAACCAATTGTGGGGCCACCTCGGCGGCATAAATGACGTCATTGGGATAGCTCCTGAGCGGCGAATGCCTGTGAAGCGCGACGAGATCCCACCAGTGAGTCACGATGCCGCCGACTAGCGGACCTGCCAGCAGCCAAATCGCGGGTGGCCTTCGACGTCTTGGAATCAAATAACGCGATGTCGTTTCTGATTGCAGCTGGATATCGAGTTCGTCTTTGCTGGTCATCGAACAGTCACAGATTCAAGAACCATACCTTGATTGACCTGCCAACTTTGAATCTTCGAGGCTTGATGCAGATGCTCGACTTGAATCTCCAGTCAATCGACAGCAGGTTTTAGACCGTTTTCACAGTAACGGTTCGGACGCGGTTGGCTCTCTGGTATGTGTCAGTATTGTACAAAGTGTACCGTCTATAAAGAGTCGTGAAAGTGAACTGCTACATGAACCTTTTACATGAACTATCACAGATAACTCACTCATAAGATAAAAAAAAAATTAAAAATAACATGAGAAGAAGACGCCAACTCTCACATCATCGGCATTCTCTCAAATGCCATTATTACAATACGTCCGTTTGTCTCTCTCTAGAGTCGGAGGCGAACAAGAAAAAAGAACACGAACAGAAGAGTAGAGCGCGTAGAGGAATTATTTTTAAGTATGTAATACATAGGTTCTTACGTATCTATTTTATTGTGACGTAGCTACCTAGGTAGATCTAAAATAATACGTTACAACATAAAAGTACTTTTAGGTCTACAAAAAATATGTCATACTGACGTCCAACGAGTCGTGGAAGGATTTCAAAACAGTCGTCCCTCTGCCACTCCACTCCCCACGATAGGCCACGATAAGAACTAAAGTGCCGATGATGTGATTATGACGACAACAAGTCTCAAAGGGACTCTGTTTCGACCAAGGTTCTACAGACACGCTGAATCGTGTTAGGACTCTTTATTCCCGTTACATCAAGCTTTCGTCATTATGATGACAATTCCCAAGAGTACAGAACATGCAAGTTTTCAAAAGGGTCAACAATAATATCACAGGGTGTTTAGTTTTTGCCAAGCTTATTCACTTGGCAGGGAGGTGAGGGAACATACTATGTTTAACTCTGAAGGCTAAATTTAGAAGTGAGCATGTGTTTGCTTATTTATGAGTTTAGAAAAGTATTCTGTGCAAAATAAGATAACAGAATGAGTTCAACAATCCATCAATCATAACTGAATGGATTCAGCGGTGATCTAATCATATAATCTTCAAATCAGTTGAGGTGGCATGCATTGCTTCTAGCCTCTGCATTTTCCTGAATCATGCCCTTGACTGAAAGAACTTTTACTGTCAACTTGAAGTGCTAGCCAGGATGAAGACCTCTGTGTATGGAATTTGGGTGGAGACGGGATAGTGCACGAAGGCCAAGGCATAGGGTGTTCCCTTGCACTTGAATGGGAGCGGAATGAATTGAATTCGAGAGGGCAAGACTTTCTCCCCAGAGTCCATACCAGGATAGGCAGCTCTGATGTCTTGAGAAGAGAGTAGTGTTCTCTGCATTGTTGGCATCGCCATGCTGGAAGTGCATGCGGCTGCCAAACTAGCCCAGAACATCCCACAGGTATTCCCCTATGGTTCCATCCTTGCTGAGGTCACTTCTGACATGATGCGGGAGAACAGCAGCCATGGAGATGATGTCAACATGGGCTTGTAGAACTGGATATCATGATGAATGTGGTCTTCTTCCATGGGTCCTTGATCTTGAGGGAGAAGTTTGGTCTATTTTTGTCAAGAGCCGTGCCTCCAAATTGTTGGTGACCTCAATGGCATCATCATTGTGGTCAATGCTATCCTTCTTAGTATTAGTAGTTTTGGAAGCAGAGTCCTTTTTGGTGGTGGCAGGAGACTTCTGGGAAGTTTTCTTTGTGGTTGTCCAGGTGGGCATAATTTCTTCTTTGTGGTTTTCTTACTATTATTTTGGGTCGTCATCATTGCAGCTGACAGTGTCCTCTTGGTTGCCATTTCCATCTTCTTAATCTTTGTCTTTGCTGGCTTCTTGACCGTTGTTGTCAGAAGAGTTCTCTTCCTCTGCTAGGTTTCTATGTGACAAATGAGGTGAGTTGTGATCAACGAATTGGAACCATAAAAACAAATCACTCACATGGTGCACCACCAAGATGATGCCCACTTGATTTCTTCCTGAGCTTTCTTGGAACAGCTATGCAAAGGTCTTGAAGGGATTGTGCTTCCAGTGTTTGTAGATAGCCCTAATCTCAACAAGGCTGATATCTATATGGTCAATCTGGTCTTGGTTGATGAGTTCATGGAGTTTAGCATCTTTGGATTTGCCCCAATGATGGTTTCACTTAATCATTTCTTGTGTGGGTTTTTGGCACAAGTTACAAGAAGCATAACTTGACTTACAACAATGGATGACCATCCACCTTTGTCAGCGTGTCATGCAGTGAAGGGTGAATAAGCGCTTCAAACACACTTTCTTTCCGACACTATCTTGTGAAGTGAGTTTGATTATGTTTAACAATCATGTTTTGTGAGTAATGAAGTGAAGTTTTTGTTTTGATAAGCCTTCATTTAGTATTTAGTCCCATATTCAAAGATATAGTGCCCCTTTCAGCATTTACTGCAGGAGGCATTTGATGTGGACTTTGGCATTTACTGCCATGGGAGGCATCTGTGGTTTTTTAGACATTTTATTGATTCCTATGTGGAATGGCATTAAATGCCAAAATCAGCTTTAAATGCTGAAATCATCTTTGAATGCTACAAATGGCATTAACTGCTTGGTCATTGAGTAACATCATGCAGCATTGCGCCCAAAGCAATAAATTACCCTTAGTAGTACTCAAGACCCTTATGATGCCTTCTCTTCCTTTGGCGATGGCATTCTTGTCATGTTATCCATCTTTTGTGTCACTTGAAAATATTACATGATTTTAGTTGCATGGTACCCTATCATACCTATCAACTAGAATTATGTCTTGCAATGTCACACCAAGGTGGTATATGGTGTACTCCTGGCAAGAAGATGCTCAGTCTTGTGAGATAAATGCAACTAGGTTAATACACATGTACACTGCACACACGTACTGCAATATTCACACATGAATGTCACAGAAACACTTTTACATGCAAACACCACAAAAGCCCACTACCTAACTACAGTTTTTGTGAGTGCATGTCTAGCACTATGCGTCTTTGTGAGTCCATGTCTAGCACCATGCGAGCATGGGCATCCACACCTCCTGTGGGGGACTTCTCGAGAAGGCAAGGCCGATCAACATAGATATGGCTGTTCTATGGCACCAAATCAGATGGAAGATCACCTCTTGTGTAATATTTTGGTTGTGGTGCTCCTATTGCTTTGTAACTTTTGAATTTCGTACACAAACATGGCTTTGTACCCCGGACCAGACAGATTCATCAAATGCTTTGGACAATGCTTTTCATGACACAGCAGGGCTGACCCTACCCATCAAACCCGAGCTGGTGGATGAAGACTATGATGTGATGTAGAGGATAATCAGGATCTATGTGGGACATGTCGCGACATGACATGTCATCTAGGGGGTACCAAAACATTTCTTACTGACATGTCTCGTAACACATGTCTCTGAATGTCACCACAACACACCATGAAGAAACTGCTTAAGCGAGGTTTGCGAAGACAATATATCAAGCCATCATGATACGTCACGACATTATTGCAACATGTTTTCAACATTATGCCATGTCTTCACCTGCATCGGATGTCACAAAGCATGGGACATATTGCAATAAATCAATGACAATGTCGTGCCAGTGTGACATGTTGATGATATTACGGCAACATTCTCCACATATATCACGATAGCAGTGATGCAAAAAGAATCGTGATGATATCAATGGAGAGGAGGACAGTGACAAAGAACTTGTGAGGAGGTGATGTTCTTTAGGCCTAGTTTCACATGTCCTTGACTTGTCCTTGGATATGTCCTACATCCTTAATTTCTCCATGACACGGGTTTTTGTGGAGACACAGACATACATAAGTGTTGAGTCCCATGTCCACCCGGTGTCCTCAGAAATTTTGACTCACATGCATTACATAACAGTAATTAGGTGCATGCCTATAGGTATCTTAAGTAGTTTTGTACCACAAACTTTATGGATTGCACAAAAATGAATGTAATTCATGCAACAGCCACCAATCTTGGTTGTTTCGCCTGAAAGTAAAAATGAGCCTTAAACAAACTAAACACTTCATGTCCTCCCACATCCTCTCATGTCTTCTCATGCCCTCTGTGTTCAAAAATTTAATGTCGTGTGTTGTTGTTGAAAACACTAAAAACACGAGATGTCTAGGACATGTACCAAACATCTCCAGGACATGTCCAGGATGTGTCACAACATCTCCAGGATTTTCAATATTTTTTGGATGCGGACACAGCAGACATGTGAAACTAAGTCTTTGAGGCAGAATTGTCGTTCTTAACTTTGAAAATATTTTAAAATCTGAATCTGCCTATATCAGTATGATTTAGTTTCATTCCATCAACTCCCAGCCTTAACTGACAATGTGGAGCAGCAGGGGGGTTTGAAGGGTAGGGTCAACCCCAAGAACTACATGAAATGGGTACACCCCTTCATGGAAGCATTGTCAAATCTAAATCCATATGTGGTGAGATGGCCCATTGTATCCAGATAGGCAGTATATGTTGGACAAATGGGAGTTTCCTGTTGGGGAAATATCATGGTATCACAATTTTCTGGTCTGGTTTAACAACATACCTTAAACCATTAGAATAGGTTGAGGCTAATGATGTATATATTAGGGAGGCACAAGAGAAGGTAAGTCACCCCAAGTGTGAAACTGTGCCAGATGAGAGAAAACAAATGATGACTTTTATAAGACAACAACATGAAACTGTTAGCAGGAGGATGAAGCAGTGGTCGATTTTGAAGGGAGTTCTTGGGCACGACATCAATCTGAATCACATTTCATTTTCTGCAGTTACATAAGTTGTAGTCAGCAATGGATAACCTGTATTTCAGGTGGACTACAAAGACAATATTGATGTGAGTGATAACAAAGAGGAGCTGGTGGATGAAGACTATGATGTGATGTAGAGGATGGGCAGGATAGCAGTGATGCAAAAAGAATCGTGATGATATCAATGGAGAGGAGGACAGTGACAAAGAACTTGTGAGGAGGTGATGTTCTTTAGGCCTAGTTTCACATGTCCTTGACTTGTCCTTGGATATGTCCTACATCCTTAATTTCTCTACGACACGGGTTTTGTGGAGACACCTACATACATCAGTGTTGAGTCCCATGTCCACCCGGTGTCCTCAGAAATTTTGACTCACATGCATTACATAACAGTAATTAGGTGCATGCCTATAGGTATCTTAAGTAGTTTTGTACCACAAACTTTATGGATTGCACAAAAATGAATGTAACATTCATGCAACAGCCACCAATCTTGGTTGTTTCGCCTGAAAGTAAAAATGAGCCTTAAACAAACTAAACACTTCATGTCCTCCCACATCCTCTCATGTCTTCTCATGCCCTCTGTGTTCAAAAATTTAATGTCGTGTGTCCTTGTCTGAAAACACTAAAAACACGAGATGTCTAGGACATGTACCAAACATCTCCAGGACATGTCCAGGATGTGTCACAACATCTCCAGGATTTTCAATATTTTTTGGATGCGGACACAGCAGACATGTGAAACTAAGTCTTTGAGGCAGAATTGTCGTTCTTAACTTTGAAAATATTTTAAAATCTGAATCTGCCTATATCAGTATGATTTAGTTTCATTCCATCAACTCCCAGCCTTAACTGACAATGTGGAGCAGCAGGGGGGTTTGAAGGGTAGGGTCAACCCCAAGAACTACATGAAATGGGTACACCCCTTCATGGAAGCATTGTCAAATCTAAATCCATATGTGGTGAGATGGCCCATTGTATCCAGATAGGCAGTATATGTTGGACAAATGGGAGTTTCCTGTTGGGGAAATATCATGGTATCACAATTTTCTGGTCTGGTTTAACAACATACCTTAAACCATTAGAATAGGTTGAGGCTAATGATGTATATATTAGGGAGGCACAAGAGAAGGTAAGTCACCCCAAGTGTGAAACTGTGCCAGATGAGAGAAAACAAATGATGACTTTTATAAGACAACAACATGAAACTGTTAGCAGGAGGATGAAGCAGTGGTCGATTTTGAAGGGAGTTCTTGGGCACGACATCAATCTGAATCACATTTCATTTTCTGCAGTTACATAAGTTGTAGTCAGCAATGGATAACCTGTATTTCAGGTGGACTACAAAGACAATATTGATGTGAGTGATAACAAAGAGGAGCTGGTGGATGAAGACTATGATGTGATGTAGAGGATGGGCAGGATAGCAGTGATGCAAAAAGAATCGTGATGATATCAATGGAGAGGAGGACAGTGACAAAGAACTTGTGAGGAGGTGATGTTCTTTAGGCCTAGTTTCACATGTCCTTGACTTGTCCTTGGATATGTCCTACATCCTTAATTTCTCTACGACACGGGTTTTTGTGGAGACACCTACATACATCAGTGTTGAGTCCCATGTCCACCCGGTGTCCTCAGAAATTTTGACTCACATGCATTACATAACAGTAATTAGGTGCATGCCTATAGGTATCTTAAGTAGTTTTGTACCACAAACTTTATGGATTGCACAAAAATGAATGTAACATTCATGCAACAGCCACCAATCTTGGTTGTTTCGCCTGAAAGTAAAAATGAGCCTTAAACAAACTAAACACTTCATGTCCTCCCACATCCTCTCATGTCTTCTCATGCCCTCTGTGTTCAAAAATTTAATGTCGTGTGTCCTTGTCTGAAAACACTAAAAACACGAGATGTCTAGGACATGTACCAAACATCTCCAGGACATGTCCAGGATGTGTCACAACATCTCCAGGATTTTCAATATTTTTTGGATGCGGACACAGCAGACATGTGAAACTAAGTCTTTGAGGCAGAATTGTCGTTCTTAACTTTGAAAATATTTTAAAATCTGAATCTGCCTATATCAGTATGATTTAGTTTCATTCCATCAACTCCCAGCCTTAACTGACAATGTGGAGCAGCAGGGGGGTTTGAAGGGTAGGGTCAACCCCAAGAACTACATGAAATGGGTACACCCCTTCATGGAAGCATTGTCAAATCTAAATCCATATGTGGTGAGATGGCCCATTGTATCCAGATAGGCAGTATATGTTGGACAAATGGGAGTTTCCTGTTGGGGAAATATCATGGTATCACAATTTCCTGGTCTGGTTTAACAAC